>CAHIKZ030005241.1:1687500-1712500 GCA_903632075.3 Acanthosepion pharaonis | reverse complement strand
TATTTTTATTTTTATTTTATTTTATTTATTTTTTTTATCTGAGAATGACCATGATTTCTTTGGAAGATAGTAAAACCTTTCCTGCTGCTTTATGCAGTTTTGAACTCAACAGTCCTTCTCCTAAAATAGTTGCCATCTAGGTTGCCCAAGCTACAGTGCTATTTAACCCATGTCTATAGGGAGAAGAAAACGGGTTCATGCCTTTCAATGAGAATTGCTGCAAAAGCGAACGCAGCAGACACGGCTAGAATTTGAACCCGGCATGTTGGTTTCATTATCCGAGCCAATAATTGTTATGCTTCCAACACAACCGCCATTGACTTTACGTCCATCTTCAAGCAAAGCTGTGGAAGCCTGTAAAAATCATTTAGACAAGTTTATCACCCAGAAAGATGTCAAGTTCCAAGAGGAAGTTATCATGGTGCTACCTCAAAAAATGTCGAAGGACAGTGAAACAAAATGGCACCTGTGCGACTGAACAAAACTATTGACAAATATCTAGATATTGTTTGTAAAATTCACTTGAAAACGCTACGATCGATTTTAAATATAGTTTATTTGATCATGGTTCGTTAACTAATTTAGACGTATTATATCTATTTATTTTAGTTTTGATCATTTCAAGTCCATTAATTAATTTCTTGACTGCAGAAAATTGATTAAGAAAATTTCCAATACGAGTGGCCATATATATATATATATATATATATATATATATATATATATATATATATATATATATATATATATATATATATATATAGGATGATGAGAATGAATAGAGTACCTTCCAACGCCCGTAACATTTAATTCAAAAGAGGGCTCAATATATAGTTGTTGTAGAGTAGTTTTTCACAGTGGAGGCTTGTATTTCAATAAGTCGTCCTAAATTAGGTTCGACGTACAAAACGTTAGGAACTTGAAATAAGAGTTAATGACGCAGTAATCTAGTTGTGATGGTTGGTACTTCAATGTCCAACAGACTCACTCAACATCATTGAGCCCTATATATATATATATATATATATATATATATATATATATATATATATATATTATATATTTTTGTTATGAAAAACTTGGTAATCCGTATGGGTAGCTCTGGTGAAATAAATTATCATAATGGAACCTTAAAGTGGTCTATTTTCATTAATATATATATATATATATATATATATATATATATATATATGTGTGTGTGTGTGTGTGTGTGTGTGTGTGTGTGTGTGTGTGTGTAAATAATTTAGACGTATTAAGTCTATATAAATAGAGGTCATCGGGAAACTAAAATTACAATACCAAAATCCCACTTGGCAATGTATGTCATGTGAGCGTAGTTCACCGATTCTTAATCACTTTCTTCGGAGGTCATTCACTTTGTTGTCAAGCGACCCCAAATTCCTTTTTCTGTCCTCTCTTAGCCGAAATACGATTCAGTCTAGATAGGTAACAAAAATGAAAAAAAAGAGAAAGAGAGAAACATAAAGACAGCGCGTCTCTTATCAAATTTATTATACGTCTGATTTAACAGTTAACACCTCCCCACCTAAAAGAAAGAATAATGGTTATTTTTCTCAAGTGTTATCCTAGATACAGGTATGCGTCAGCGCACTCATTGTCAACACCTTTAATGTAGCGTATGTCAAGATCATATTCTTGTAATGGCAGACTCTAACATAACAATCTTCTATTTTTATTTTTCATCTTATATATAAAGTAAAGCGTGTGTGCATTTGTGCATGTGTGTGTCCAAGCAACTCCTCTGCTTCCTCTGATCCGATTTCAATGATTCATAGCTCATTCAAAAGCCGTAGAAAAGTTAGGCGCAGGGAACGATTTTTGTTGAGCTCAGATTCAGGGTTGCCAGATTATGCGAGGTTAAAAATATATATTAATATATTATACTAGCCATTATCATTATTTTCATGGTTCAAAGGGAGTGACACTTATTTTCCTTTAATATCAAAAATTGCAGCGAGCTTAAAATTTTAAACTAGCTAAAATTTTAAGCTATCTTAAAAACTGCTCTATCGGGCGGCGTTTAAGCTAGCTATTGTGGAGGACTCTTGGTTTGGCTATCATCACAATAGTTAGGGTGGGGTAGATGCGATAGGTATCAATAAACTACAGAAGAATTCAAAATTGATTGCTGCAATTAAGTACTGAATTAATGTTTAAGCTCACCTTTTAAAAGTTCAGCGATAATTCTTTTGCTGCCACTTAATTTAAAGACAATTTGATGTATGTAGGTCCTTATTTTCCGTACAAACAATTATTTTTACTTCATGGGACAATTTATAAGATAAAATTAATACAGTGTAAATATGGGAAAATAGAAATCAGAATTAGTTATACATTCAAGATTTAAGGAGTTAGAGAAACATAATAGCGAATTAAGTAAAACCTATATTATAGAAGCTACAAGAATAAGCACGAAATTGAAGCTTAATTCTCCAACGAATTTTGAGATTAAAAAGTCCCAGCTCTACTTTATAGTAAATTAAAAAAAAAACAAGTGCTCAATATCTGGATTATATATTACTAACGTCTACGCAATTTCACTCTTCAAGTTTAACTAATTTGCATATTGATTTTAAAGAAGTTTATTTCATTAATTAACTGTCCTTCATTAGTGTTCTTTTATTCGAGGATTGTTTTGATTTTCGTATCAAAAATAGTTCTGTTTAGGAATATCGTCTTATATAGTGCAAAAAAGGGTATGAAATTTGCATTTTCCTTGGCCTTCTACAAGTTGGCATCTATTTGTAAAACTTTCCTTAACTATAACAAGCCAATTTATGAATGAAATGTTCATTTAAAATTTTTGTTTTAAAGATTTCAAGTAGTGAATGTATCTTACTTTGCGAAGCGATAACGAGAGGGCGAAGCCTGCTAGTCTTATATAAAAAGGTCAGAGGATTATGATCTGTACGAATTGTAATATTCTGGCGAGATGAAGTCACGTATAGCTTGAAATGTTGCAAATTTAATAGCAGAGCGAAAGTTTCTTTCTCTACCAAGGAATAATTTTTTTTTTCTGATGGGTGTTAAATTTTCCTTGTGAAATAACTGACAGGGTGTTCGCTATTATCCTTGTCTATCTGTAATAGGACAGCGTCACTGCCATAACCACTCGCATTGACGGCAAGGCTAAATGGTTGAGTAAAGTCTGGAGCTTTGAGGGCAGGATTCGAGACTAATAAGGCTTTGATTTGATCAAACGATTGTTGACAAGAAAGAGACGAATCAAACTTAACCCTTTTCTTTAATTATGACGAAAGTGGTAAAACGGCATTCTTCAAAATCTTCGAGAATTTCTAATATTGGTTGCGACTACACTATTTACATTATTCGGACTATTGTCTTCATCTTTGTCGCCATATTTATTACAACGTTTCGGCCGCTCCGGCCTTCTTCAGACGGTTGGAAGGTCGAACAGAACCCTTTATTTCGCTCACTGGGGTAGACTGTTCTAGTGGAGATCTTTCAGAGGGAAAATTCACAGGAGATAACTGACATCCATTAAACGTGAAAATAGAACAGTTTAACCCAGTGAGTGAAATAAAGTGTTCAGTTCGACATTCCAACTACCTGAAGAAGGCTGGAGCGTACAACAGACGAAACCTAATAAATATGGCGACAAAGATGAGGACAATAGTCCGAATAATGTAAATAGTGTAGTGTATATATAGTGTTGTCAGTTATCTCCTGTTAATTCCCCTCTCCATGTTCTCCACAGCCTTAACCAGGTATTCACACTCTTTGGGTCCTGTCACTGGATCTAACCAACGCCTTTATCCACTGTGTCATGTGTCCTTGAGGACATCTGTGTA
This sequence comes from Acanthosepion pharaonis, assembly GCA_903632075.3. Lineage (NCBI taxonomy): Eukaryota > Metazoa > Mollusca > Cephalopoda > Sepiida > Sepiidae > Acanthosepion > Acanthosepion pharaonis. Next base: position 1,708,667 of record CAHIKZ030005241.1, on the reverse strand, counting down.
TGAATTTCTGGGTATTATAAACCAAATGTCTTCAGCAACCATTTTTACCAGTGCTCATATTGCAATTTTTGCTGTTATAATTGCATGTTTTTACCATACAGATAGTGGCTGCGACTAGATATTGTATAATATCTTGTATTTTTGATTGGATAGAGTTTACTCCGCCAACATCACTAAGATAAGTTACTTGGCAAAATTCATTCTTTGACAAGTTTATAGTAAGATTACCTTGCTTGAGTCGATCAAATACCTTCTGCAAAGAGGTCACATGATCTGTCCAGGTATCACTACATACGATAATATTATCTATATAAGTGTCAACTCCGGGTAGATCTCCAAGACATTGATTCATCAATCTAACAAATTTAGTTTGAGAATTCTTCATCCCATATTGCATCACACGATATTGGTAAAGTCTATCGGGAATCAAAATGCAGCAATTTCTTTGGCGCGTTCAGTCAAAGGTACACCCCAATATCCTTTCAATAAATCACATTTGGTAATATAAGTAGATTTTCCTCTCCTATCTATACAATCATCTATCCGGGGAATGGGATGTGAATCTGTCTTAGAAAGAGCGTTCACTTTACAATAGTCAGTGGAAAATCTAAGAGACCCGTCAAGCTTATTAGTACATGGGGTGATGACTAGTTGCTCTGACTTGGCTTAATGATGCCGTTTTCCAACATATAAGACACTTCCTTGGATAGGATTGCGGCCGTCTCGTGCCTTTTGTTTGACTGAAACATTGAAATGGATAAATTCTGTATTCATTTTTCGACGGCTGTCACAGTTAAATTTCTAATTCCGACACGCACACACTCTATACACCGGGGTTGAATAAGACTGACAAAGTTTTCGTTGGTTAAAATAGATCTATCCCCCTCCCATATGAGGTAATTTTGAATTTTCTTGTGTAATAATATTCATTGGCTCTATTACAATAAAGTGATTTTCCAAGCGTAGCTTAAATGTGGCACAAAGCCGAAAGTATGGGACACCAAGTGAGGATCGAACTCTAATCAGTTGTAATTGTTCTAGCGAGACAAGCTTGCTAACCATTACACCATTAATCATCTTAACAGCTAGGAAATCACTTTTTGTTCTAACAATTCCACCTTGACTATGTGCCTTAATGACGATTTTGATGTTCCTATGGGAACATATGATTCAGCCCAGTTTGCTGATTTAGTACGTTTTTATATTTTAGATACCCTTAGTGGAATTGTAGATCCCAAATAAATAGGCCTATATAGAGATATATTCATCCCCAATATTAATGGCCCACTAACAACGAAAATACAAAAGAAAATCATTGGCTCCTTTAAATTACTATGGTTTAGGATTCTGTCTTCTAAACAAAATAGTTGATTATCTAGACATCACCCTTAGCCTCTATAATAAAACGTTTAAACCATACCATAAAGACAATGAAACCCCCATCTATAATTAATGTTATTGTTACAATGCCACTGTGAGACAGATACCCACCACTGTCAACACTAGGATTAGTCGATTAAATTCCGACAGAAACATCTTTAATAAAAATAAAGAATTGTATGAAAATGCTCTCCATAACAGTGGTTTTATTCGACATTGATTTGTGTCACTTGGTGTCCTCCATAGCTAGCCTACATATTTCTGCTAAACTTAGTGATCGTTAAAGAAAGCTGTCTTAAACTGCGACGTAATATCAAATTTACAATCTGGTTGTGAGCTTATGGTCAAATCGCGCGGACAGCTGCAGCTCTCGTTCAATCATCAAGGTTAAGCAGTGACGAGCCCGGTGGGTACTTAGATCGGGGACCCTTTCGGAACACAGGGTACTGTAAGCGTCAACCCAAAATTCAAAATAGGTTTCGACTTTAAATAATTTACAAAGGGTTGATAAAACCGTAAAAACCAAATCAATCTGACATGGAATTCTGGACAAAGATTGCACTTTTGCTTAAAAGAAAAGGCGAAAAATACGGAGATTAGAATAATTTCGTAAATTTTCTACGCTAAATTTACGTCCAAAGGATCATAAGACGTATTTTCTTTTCTAGCAAATAAAAAAAAAAAAAAAAAAATTTGAAGGGTCAGAGATTGGTTCTATCGACAAATTCTGGTAGAACCAGGAATGGAACATGTGAGCCACAAAGAAATTTTAAAGAAATTTAGGGCTACAAGGAAATTGATGCTAAAATTCCGTTTGGTTTGGGTTTATTTTGTTTTACGGCTTATCAACCTCAATAGGTTATTTAATGCTGACACAATTTTTTGGATAGTTTCGTATGAATAGAATATGTATTCTTTGTAAGAAATCAGTTTGAAGATCAGGGTTTGGGTTTATTTTCTTTTACGGCTTATCAACCTCAATGAGTTATTTAATGCCGACAAGATTTTTATTTCTGGTAATATTTTTCCAAAAATGTATTGCTGAAAATATATTTTTCGTCAAAAACTATTGCTGGTAATAATATATTGCTCGTAATAATTATTTACAAAATAAATTGCTGGTAATATTTTTCTCCTTCAAAAATGTATTCCTAGTAATAATGTATTGCTGGTAATAATTATTTATAAAATGTATTGCCGGTAATATTTTTCTCTTTCAAAAATGTATTCCTAGTAATAATGTATTGCTGGTAATAATTTTTCCTCAAAAAATGTATTGCTGGCCTTAAAACCTATTTTTACTCTTTCATTTGAGGCTTAACTATTTGCCCATAGATGGCACCCTAACAGGTGCTACCACCCCGGGTCAAGGTGGATCTGGGAAGACCAGCAATTAAGAGGTGGTTCCACTTTCCTCAAAACCTCCTGATCAGAGGCCTTGCTGTCGGGCGTAGTTTATTGTCAACTCAGGTTGCGGACGGAGTTTGGAGTTAAATTAGCCCATAGCTGGGACCCTAACAGGTGCTACTACCCCGGGTCATGGTAGACCTGGGAACACCAGCAATAAAGACGTGGTTCCACGCTCCTCAAAACCTCCTGAACAGAGGCCTTTCTGTTGGATGTAGTTTATCGTCTTACCCAGGACGCAGATGTAGTTTTTCGTCATACCCAGGATGGACTAAAATTAAGAAAGAGACACCTCGAATTTCTGGAAAACGGGTTGTTTTTTAAACAGTCATGTTCATCCTATACAAGGTTCAAGAGCAACTCGAGATAGAGGGTTACAGAGTAAGAGGTACGGTTTATGGGGATATGTGGAAATAGACAGCAGTTAGCACTAGACTTGAACAGGTTAATGGTTGTAGTGATCGGAGAAGCATCCTCAAGGGAGTCGGTCCCTCAGAGCAGCGGTTCGTAGGAAGAAGCTGTCGGTTTATGAGGTTATGTAGGAAAGATAACGGTTAATCTCTAGACTTTGAAGAGGTTAAGATTGTAGTGGTCGGGAAAGCATGCCCTCTGCTACACAAGGCAGCAGTATTTGGGAAGAAGCTAGAACCTTCATCTCGCCAATGGATAACGAAAAAATGGTGGTGCTTCCTTACGATGTGCGTGGCTTAGCTGGCAGAACTGACGAGACGCATAACGAGGAAAAAGTGATAGGAGAGTTTAACACCCACGAGGTACAGACAAACCTTTCATCTACAGACCCCCATCAACGGACTTCGGATACAACAGACAAAATCTACAGACAAAATTTTTAAAAATCTCTAGTAAAAAAAAAACAAAAAAAAACTTCCAAATCGTCAGCGATGTATTTCAAAATTTGCGGGCTTACTGGAACAAATCATAATAATTCATGAAGTGACCGCCTGGCGGACCTTTCAATTGTAAATAAAGACGGGTGTACAGTATATAAAGTACGATACAATAGCGCGTGAGTTAGAAAGTAGCTGCGAAAAAATCTATTATTTATACAGTATATATACAGTACAATGTATATTTTGTTATGCCATATATACATGTTTATAGTATTTACGTTAAGATCATAACTACTGGTAGTTACTATATAGTAGTTTTATAACTAAAAAATAATCCCTTCCCATCTATGGACAATCGGCTTTGACGGACCACACCTTACTCATATTAGTCTGTTGGTGAGAGGTTTGTCTGAACAAGAAAAGTGGTGTCAGGTTGCGGAAAGGGCGAATAAGCTTCTTAAGTAGTCTGGGTTAAGGGATATTAAATATGCAGCGTGTCCATAAAGTTCGTGTGCACTTTAAAAAATTTATAACTTTTTTTTGTATTTGCGATAGAAATAATCTATAAAAAATGTTATAAAGTTTAATGTACCTAGTTTTAAGTATAGCTAAAATAACTAATGTGATTTCAGGCATTACCATAAATCAGTTGGCAAATGTTTTCCGTGAACTGCAAAATCGTATTACCCTTTGTATTGCTAATGATGGAGGACATGTGGAAACTTAAATAAAATTTCAATAAAACCTTAAAAAAATATAGATTTACTTCTTTCTAATCCTTTTTACAAATTATTTCTATCGCAATTACAAATAAAGTTATAATTTTTTTAAAGTTCACACGAACTTTATGGACACCCTGTATATGCACATAACGTTGATTACGGGGTAAAAGTTGCTTAAAACATCAAAAGACAGGAAGTTGTCGGGCGCCATGATCACCCAAGTCCCGAAAGCGCATCGTGATATAAAAAAGAAGGAACAAGAAGAGATTATGAAGCTGGTGTGTTAATTATCACTTTATATCAGCCAGTTCTCCAACCATCTTCAAGTGTTGACTGCATTTGGCAATATCTGAATAGAATCCTTTATCTCATCTCGAGATTTGATTAATTTTTATTTCTCACTTTCATTTAGTATCTTCCTTTCTTTTTTTTTTTTAACTTCATTCAGTTATTCTTCTATAAAATGCTTTTCTCTTTCTTTCTTTTTATTAAATCTCCTTTTTTTTAATTATTGTTTTATCATTCTTCGTCTATTTCGTTGTACTTCTAACATGGCGTCCCTTACGTATTTATCCAAAGATACCGCCTTTATCAACATTACGATCGTCTGCTTTCGTGATAGAGACAGCAGCAATGGTGAACCATTTTTTTTTTAAATTTTATTTTATCATCAGCTTAGTTCTCCGGAAATCTAGCTTCCGATGCACTGGCCTGGCCTAGGTGACAGTTCTCATGTTAGTTTAATAAATCAAAGATAAAAGAAATTCATTAAGTGCAAACGGTAGTCTTTCCGGCGGAATGCAGGACAACTTAACACCGGGACAACTCAGGACTGAGAAAACTCTACACCAGAAAAACTTAACTATTTTAAAACCGAATAATAGTATTTTTAAGAATTAAAACCATAATTAGTGAATATTTTTAAAAGGCATTTGAAAAGGCATTATGGAAAATATGAACCAATTTTCTGTTTTTAAATATTTTTAATAAAGTAAATCGTAAAGAAATTTATTATTTAATGAAGTAAATTGACATATAAAAATAATTCAATAAAATACATGTTTTTAATTAATTTTTAATAAAGTTATTCGAAAAATGAACAACAAACTGAAGCATTTTTTTTTAAATAATGTAATCGTAATGTAATTTTTTTTTAAATAAAGTAAATCGAAATTCTAAAATATTTTTATAAAAAAATATAACATTTAATCTTGTGAATTATTGAAATTATTTGTCTAGCAACTTTTATCAAATAAAACAAATTTAAACAATTTTTATATCATCAAATTTAATTCACATTTTTAAAAACATGACATATAAACCAACTATTTTAACTAAACTATATTTGCCTTATATGAAGAAAGATATTCACTAATTAAGGTTTTAATCTTTAATAAATTACTTTCATTTAGTTATAAAAAAAAAAAGTTGATTTTCTGGTGCTGAGTTTTCTCGGCTCTGAGTTGTCCTGGCGCTTTGTCGGCGGTGTTGAGTTGTCCCTTCCTGTTTCCAGCGTTGCAGTATAACGTTTTTATTTTATTTCTTCGTATAAACCCATCTGTGGAAAAGCCGTCGTTATTCAAGCAATTTAGAATTAATCGTGACTACATGTCTTCATATTCCAGTCGAAGTTAAGCAACGTCGAGCCTGGGCAATATCGTTATGGGTGACCGCTTGAGAATACCAGATGTTGTAGGTGAATGGATGTGCGGGTGGTGTAATAGATAATGGCTCCGAAGTGTTAATCGGTGAGCCGAGTTCCTATTCCCGTTGGGTTCGTTACGCGCAAATACCAATGAGAAGGATATGTACCTACCTCTTCTTCCTATCTATAGATTAAATATTAAGACATTTATCTCTAAACCATTATTATCCCCATGCCAAAAGTTTTTACAATCTAAAAATATTTTTTCGCTAAGAATAACCTGCAAAGGGTTGATAATCCGTAAAAAACGAATCAAACAATCATGTATTTATGTTACGACCCATGTTTTTTTTATTCGTGGCCATATTACTAAGCGCATGCAGTCTACATCTGCTTGGGCTCACGCTGTCCACTGACATGAAGTGGAATAAATACATTGAATCAATAGCTTCATCTACTGCAAGGAAAGTTACTTCTCTGTGTCGTGCCAGAAAGGTTTTCTCACCGAGTCTATCCTTCAAATCTATAAATCAACCATCCGTCCTTGCATGGAATACTGCTGTCATATATGGTCTGCTGCCTCTGCTGTACTCCTCGAGGTACTTGACAAAATCCAGAGACGAATATGCAAGATGATAGGTCCTGATCTGGCATCTAGTCTACAATCGCTATCTCACAGACGTGCTGTGGCCTCCCTCTGTCTCTTCTACAAGTATTTTCACGGCAAATGTTCCGACGAGCTACTGTCGCTGGCTCCCGGATTTCATGAATTTAAATGTGCTACTAGGTTGGCATTTCGGTACCACCCTTTCTCTGTCAAAACAGTATCTTCTACTCAAACAGCTTCTTCTCTGGCACTTCCCGCTGTGGAACTTCCTTCCCCTTACTTGCTTCCCCGATGACTACAATCTTCAAATACACAAGTGTAATGTCAATCAACATTTGACACGCTGAACTTATTTCCCGTCCTCCTTTGTGTCCTTTCCTCAAACGCACCTCTTTGCTCTTGTTCTCAATCCTCTGTAACCCCCTTGCGTGCTAGTGGCACTCCCGCCTTGCTTGGGGTGAATTGCCTTAAAAAAATATTCATTAAGACGACTGTGGTCGTATTATTACACGCGTAGAGTGCACATATTCATTAAGATGCCCGTCTTTTTTTCATCAGATTTATTACGAGGATTGTGGTCATATTACCGACGGACTGATTTGCGGGGATGGGCATTTGAAACCGTTTCGAAAGCCGTGTGGCCTTCGGCTGACCGAACGCAAACGCGGACGAACGACGCTCGGCGTATGTGTTGTTGTGAGCGGTGATCATGAGCGTGGCGGTCGGCCTACGCGCGTCCGCCTTTGCGCACGAAAATTCAATCAACAGCGTTCGAAAAAGCTGCTGAACCGGGGTTGGGAGTTGTTGGGGTTCGTGAGACATTAAGACGACAGTGGCCATATAACTACCCGTGTTCAGTTTTGCATTTTCGTTAAGAGGACCGAATCTTGCCCGTGAAATATTCATCTCATTTTACTGGGTGTAACTGAAATATTTCGTCTGTGGGATTTTCGGATTTTATGCTCTCTTAGGCGCTTAGTACAAGGTAGGGTATTCGGGGGAGAGGGATTGTTTTTTTTTCAGTATGCAGTAAATTGGTGGGGGTTCTTAATAAAACTGGGATCTGAAAATATTTAAAAGAGTCAAAAAGGACGAAATTAATACACGGTATGGCCCTAATAATCGTCTGGCAGTCGGAAATGTTCATTATAAAAAAAATAAATGTTTGAGCCCCCACCATACACACACACACACGCACACACACACACACACACAATCGTATTTCGCCTAGTCTAACAGGCACCGAAACGGATTTTCATTCGCGATGAATACTACTGAAGATTACTTACATTATTTACATTATTTTCGGACTGTTACCCTCATCTCCATTGCTATATTCACAACGTTTCGGCCGTTGTACGCTCCGGCCTTCTTCAGTTGATTGGAATTTCGAACCGAACCCTTTATTTCGTCCACTGGGGTAGACTGTTCTAATTCCGCGTGCCATGCCTCTTCCGGATATCTCAGTTATTTCCATTTAATTCAACTCTCTCCAAGTTTTTTTTTTCTTACACCACTACTGTGGCCTGGTATTCAGCAGTGCTAAAACCAAACTTGGTGACTTGAGTTAAAGAAAAATAACTGAGACATCCGGAAGAGGCATGGCACGTGGAGCTAGAACTTTCAGATGTATAGTCATTTCTTTATCGGCCCCAACCAGAGACCTAAGGTCAGAAATGGCATCATGACATTTTTCACTGAGCAGTTTTGAAAAAAAATCATACTTTACATCGATAAAGCCCTTCGTAAGGTTATTATTATTATTATTATTATTGTCATTGGGATGTATTAAACGGTTTTACAAACCTTTACTCCAAAGCTTGCTTCATATACGAATCCAACAACAATTGCTACGCTGCTATTATTATTATTGTTTCTGTTGTTGTTGTTGCTGTTGTTGCTGCTGTTATGATTTATCTTTACAAACATCATCATCATCATTATTATAATTGGGATATATAAAATGTTTTTAAAAGCCTTATTATTATTAGTAGTAGTAATATTGGGATGTATTAAATGTTTTTACAAACCTTTACTCCAAAGCTTATTTCATATACGAATCCAAGAACAATTGCTACGCTGCTATTATTATTATTATTATTGTTGTTGTTGTTATTATTATTATTATTATAGGTGTTATGTCGAAAGACCGACTAACCTTCTCTTTTGTGGGAAAAAAAGGGTGGTGTTTGTATTAAAGTACACTGCGAATTTGTTTGGAACAGACTGGATTGCATTATTTGATCTTTGGGACCTTCCAGTTAACTCTTTTTGCAACAAGATAAATATCGTTACCCCCGGTACTAATACGGCAACTGAAAAATTGAAAAATGAACTGAAAAAGAATTTTCCAGAAGTTTTCTCAGAAGGTCTAGGGACATGCATGGAAGCAAACGCTAAGTTTGAGTTAAATAGAGTGTAAAACCGGCATTTAAGCCCAAAAGGAGTTCACATTTGCGGCCTTAGATCCAATTAATAATGAACTGGACAGACGAGAAAAATTACGTGTAATATCAAAAACAGACTATTCTATATGGGCATCATCAACAGCCTACGTTAAAAAAAGAATAATAAAAATTTTCAACGGGGTTAAATGAAAGTTTAAAACAACGTAACAACACGTTACCAAGTCCAGAGGAAATTTTTGCCAAATTGAAGGAAGGTATTTTTTTTTTCTAAATTGGACCTGTCAGACGCCTACCTACAAGTACTACTGGACGAAGAGTGATCAAAGTTATTAACAATTAACACTCATAGAGGGTTATACAAATTCAACCTACTTGGATGACGTACTTATTAAAAGGAAGACTCTAAAGCAACATATGGAAGATGTAAAAAAATGTATTTGAGAGAATTAAGGAATATGGCTTTAAGATTAGTGAAGGAAAATGCGAATTGTTTGTGTCCAGACTTAAATATTTAGGACAAATTATCGACGAGAACGGTAGACGACTGTGTTCTTCAAGAGCGAACGCAATAAAGGACATGCCCGCTCCAACAAATGTAACTAAGTTACAAGCATTTTTAAGGTTTGCTAATAACTATCATATATGTGTGTGTGTGTGTATATATATATATATATACCAAACATGCAAGAACTAAGAGCACCCTTGAATAACCTGCTAAAGAAAGATGTGTAATGGAATTGGACAGATAAATGTCAAAGTGTTTTCGAAGAGATCAAGAAAGTCTTAACATCGGATTTGTCACTGGCTCATTTTGACCCTAAATTAAAGATTGTGGTTGCATCTGATGCAAGTGATTCGAGTATTGCACCAGTGATATTACACAAATATGAAGACGGAACAACTAAACCAATAGCTTATGTTTCAAGATCATTAATTGCAGCTGAAAAAAGCTACAACCAGATTGAAAAGGAAACATTGGTCAACATATTTGATAAGAAAAAGTTTCATAAATTCATACATAGTAGAGAAGTTATGCTACAGACAGACCATCGTCCATTATTATCCATATATCGATAAAAAAGAGGTGTTTCCACACATACAGTGAATAGACTGCAACGCTGGGGAACTATCCTATTGAACTATGATTATAAAATGGAGTTTCTATCATCCAAAAAATTAAGGCATGCAGATGGATTGTCTAAACTAATACCAAAATTCTACGAACCACTTGAAGACAGTAATTTCAGCGATAAAGGCCAAAACTGAAATTAATAATGTATTATACAATACTGTAAGAGAATTGCCAATAAAATTAGAAGAAATAAGAATTGAGTCGGAAAAAGATGACTTTATAATGAAAATAAACATTTAACATTTAAAGGAAAACAAATATCACTGGAAATAATGCATTTTCATTATGTAATAATGTACTTGTGTACGCAGAAAGAATTGCGATACCAGCATCGTAGCAAAAACATATGCTAAAGGAATTTCACTGAGGACATCCAGGAATTTCTCGAATGAAATCCTTAATGAGGTGTTATACTTACTGGCCAAAAAATAGATCAAGATATCGAAAATTTCGTAAAATCATGCAGAGGTTGTGTTCTAGTAGGGAAGTCACCGCCTATCAAAATTCAACCTTGGCTGAAAACCGATATGACATGTTCCAGAATACATATAGACTTCGCAGGACCGTTAAACGGAGCATACTATCTAGTGGCATTTGATAGTTGCACTAAATGGTCAGAAATATTAACATGTAGAAGACCGACTACCACGGTAACGATAAATTTCCTACACAAGATTTTTGCAAGGTTCGGTGTTCTCGACTCTATCGTTTCAGATAATGAGACTCAATTCACGTCTAGTGAACTTTAGATTTTTTGCAAATCATTAGCAATAGAACATAGTACAACTCCACCTTATCATCCAAGATCAAACGGACAAGCGGAACGGTTTGTCGATATGTTTAAAAGGGCACTAAAAACGTCGGAGGGGGGGTGTCATCTGAAGAAATGATTCAGCAATTACTGAGTGTTTACAGAATAACACCAAACCTGAACACCGTGTCTGGAATGTCGTCTGCAGAGTTGATGTTCGTCAGGAAGATTAAGTCCGTTTTTAATAAGTGATTACCAGAACGGAAGACGAGAACATCAAGAAATAACCATACAAGTAGATACTTCAAACCTGGAGATAAGGTATTTTTTTAAGATGCAGCAGCGTTGAAAAGAATTCTGGGAAGATGGCGTTATAAAAAAAAACGGATCAGAAAAATGACATATATGGTAGAGGGACAAAGGTGGGAATATAAGCGACACCTTAATCAATTAAAATAGATTCACTGATTTAGTAAGTCCACGAAAAGAGGTACCGATGGAAATATTGTATGACATGTTTGACGTAGCCATGCTACCAGAAATTAGTGAACCAACAAGGTAGAGTAAAAGAAAAAGAACAGCAACGGAACATTTGAATATTGAACCAAAGCTGAAGAAATATAAACTCCAGAGGAAGTCATCTCAAAGGGGAGGGTGTTATACAGGATTAAAGTGTCGCTGCCAACATTTGAGTTTGAACATAGATCGTCTGTGTACAAACCCAGGCGATACCATCATTGAATTAAGTAGACCACGTGACTATAGAGGAAACTCATAAGTAAGAATTAGCTTTGCGTCTAACTGATAGCATTTTCTACTCTATCCTTTATTACTATATGGATCGCTATTCTCTACTCTATTCACTATACGATTTCTCTATTCGGATCACTGTTCGGTGATTGATATTCGAACGAGTCTTATCGAACAAGTACTATTAGTGAGAGTGCTATTCGAAGGCGTCTGACACCAGTATTGTATCTGCGATTACAAAGTCTCTACTACAACGAGCATTACGAAAATGTGGAATGAGTATTCGTTGGCATCACAAAAGATATATAGATAGACAGAAATGAACAAACTGCTAGCTAGCTACATAGATAGATAGATAGATATGAACCGAAATAGATAGATATGAACAAACTGAGAGACATATAAAGATAGATAGATAGACAGATAGATAGATATGAATAAACTGATATATATGAACAGACTTATACATATGAACATAGATGAATAGATATATATGAACAGAGTAAGATAGATAGATGGATAGATATAAATAGACTGATAGATATGAATACAGATAAATAAATAGATAGATAGATATGAACAAACTAAGATCGATATAAAAATAGATAGATAGATATCCTTTATTACTATATGGATCGCTATTCTCTACTCTATTCACTGTACTATTTCTCTATTCGGATCACTATTCGGTAATTGATATTCGAGCGAGTCTTATCGAGCGAGTACTATTAGTGCGAGTGATATTCGAAGGCGTCTGACACCAGTATTGTTCAACGGCGTTACTATAGTTGTATCTGCGATTACAAAGTCTCTACTACAACGAGCATTACGAAAGTGACAACGGGTATCGCTGACATCACAAAAGTGGTAACAAGAGTTCGTTGACATCACAAAAGTAACTGACTAGAATCGGAACATGATTGCATTCGTGTAGGGTTTTTTACATGTTTTTGATGTAATATCCTAAAATGATATATAACCGAAAGGATAAATATAGGTAGGTAAACGGGCGAGTGATCGTATACATATAAATACTCTATAGTGTAAGAAAAAACAGTACTCACTGGAAAAAACAGAGTTTCCGCCCTTGATTTTATAACGCCCCCATTTTGTTTTTGTTTACTTACGTTTTCAGAATCTAATTTAGAATTTATATTTCTTACTTCCAAACTTACTTTCAATCTTAAATGTTATCCTGAGCTTAAATTCAAATTCAAAATTAAACTACAATTCATTTAAATATTTTAACTCCGATAATATTCCACCCCTTCAGTAATATATAAAAAAAAACAAAAACAAAAAAAAAACAAAACAGTGTCGATAGAAAATATAATTAAATAATAATGCCAGCACTTGAAAATTGCTTCGGCGTGAAACTCGGAGTTTTGCAATTAATGTAAGTTATTATATATATTTCTTCATATACGCATGTTTCATTAAAAAAGACATAGAAGTTACTACGGTTAAGCTTTTTATTTAATTTTTCTTGTGTTCTAACAAGAGCTTTCTTTTCTGGACAAAGGGTGTGTAAGAACTGTCCAAATGTTTTATATTTCCGAGCGCATTCGGCTATACCTTTAGCCATTATCAAGGATGATTCGATTTTTCAGCTTAATTGAGTGTGTGCATTATGTGTATGTCTTAATGTGTTGTAGAGATGTTTTTAATTTCCGAATACGGTTAGCACATTGTGGCCTTGTTCGTAGTTAATACTGTTAAGAGTTGGCTTCTTCATATATATATATATATATATATATATATATATATATATATATATATATATATAAAAAATGGTATCGGTATACAAAACGTGTGCACAAAACAGTATTGCGTTCGTTATTCAAACATATCAATAATAAACATATAAATCTCTCCGTCATTCATCCACTCCTCTTTACTCGTAAAAAATTATTATTATTATGTATTTAAAAAAAAAAGAAGTTACAATGTCTGCTTGTTTAATTTTTTAATATTTGTCTTGTGTTGATACGTAGACAACACCAAAATAACTCAACCCTAACCCTATGCAAGGCAAGACAAAACCAACGAGTCAAAATACAAAATAAACAACCCGCATTAAATAAAATATCATTCACCACAGGAGATGGTATCTTGAAGTGCATATGATACCATTAATATGCGCGCATATTATATTAGTATTATAAAAAAAATTAAAAGTTAACAAAAATAAAATAAAATAATTAATTAATTAAATAGAATAAAATACATTTTGCGCGGCCTCGTTCCCAGTAAACGTGAAACATGGCGTCACGCTCGATCATTTCAAACGTCCAGCTTCCTAACGAATACCAGGATGCAGACGAAGGAATTCTAACAGCCACACAGACAACACATCGGCTCTTGATAATGACTGGGAAAGTCGAAAGTATTTGAACAAAAATAACAAACTCCGGACAATTTATCCAGAAATTCCAGCATAATACCCGACACCTTACCCAAAAATTAGAAAAATATAATCAGAAATCAAACAGAGAGACCTTTTTAATCAAACTTGTTTGGATGATTTTTTTTAATCATATCACCCTCTGCAAGGTAATAAAGTCACTAAGACACAAGAGGTTACTGAGAGTGGAAGAGCAAGAAATAAAGAGAAATATTAGGGAGTGATGAGAGTAATCAAGAAGACAGTAGAAAATGATTGATATTGCATTTAATTTTGGAAGATCAAAGTTGACTGGAAAGCAAAGATCTGGAAGAAAGTTCCACCAGCAAGAAGTGCAAGAAAATAAATTGTTAGCATAGGATTACTTCTTCTTATCTCCGTCCTGGGTATGACGATAAACTACATCCGCGTCCTGGGTAAGACAATAAACTACGTCCAACAGCAAGGTCTCTGATCAGGAGGTTTTGAGGAGCATGGAACCACCTCTTAATTGCTGGTGTTCCCAGGTCCACCCTGACCCGGGGTGGTAGCACCCGTTGGGGTCCCAGCTATGGGAAAATAGTTAACACCCAAACTTGTGTAAAAATAGGTTTTAATACCAGAAATACTTTGTAATAAAAAATTATTATCAGCAATAATTAAAATTTAAAGTGAAACATATACTGTTAGAGTTTGTAGATTTTGATCTAGTGCGAAAACAATATTACCAAGTGAATAATTAAAAAAAAAAAATTTACGAAAATAAAACCATCCAAGATTGTAAATTTCCTAAATGAAGTTGGATTGTACTAAAAAATATGAGTAATTGAAAAATGATTCAAATATATATGTATACATACACACCTTTTTTACGAAACTATCGCTATGAATCTATTGTTGCCATTAAATGACCCACGGAGGTTGATATGCCATAAAACAAAACAGCCAAATTTCTTATCTAAGCTTTTCCCATCATATTACCCCCTGCAAGGCAATAAATCCACTAAGACACAAGAGGTTACTGAGAGAGTAAAGAGCAAGAAATAAAGAGAAACATTAGGGAGAGAGAATAGAAGAGTAATCAAGAAGACAATAGATAACGATTGACATTGCATTTTAATTTTTGAAGATCAAAGTTGACTCGAAAGCATGGAGCCGAAAGAGAGTTCCACAAGCAAGAAGTGCGAGAAAAGAAATTGTTAGCATGGAACTTACGGTTATATCGAACCAATTCAACTGTGAATTGATGAGACCTTTCCGCCAATCTAGTACTGCGATTAAATTCATACAGCCTAAGTACCATATCGAAGAGTTGATCCGAAATCTTCACATGAAAGTATTTAGAAAAACGTCCCAGAGAAGCTACATTACTGCCGTGGGGAACTGACTGAAGCCAAGGAAGAATAATATTCCTGAACCTTCTTTCGATTTTATCAAGAATCTCAAAACTTGTGTTACTGCTACCATGAACCGTTTATTCTCATATATATATATATATATATATATATATATTATAATATATTTGAAAAAAAACATGATTCCTTCGCTACATAAGAGTTCTCA
This sequence comes from Acanthosepion pharaonis, assembly GCA_903632075.3. Taxonomy (NCBI): domain Eukaryota; kingdom Metazoa; phylum Mollusca; class Cephalopoda; order Sepiida; family Sepiidae; genus Acanthosepion; species Acanthosepion pharaonis. The sequence continues at coordinate 1,693,068 of CAHIKZ030005241.1, read as the reverse complement.
TGTTTCAAAAACAAGAGCTGAAAACCTCAATTTAATAAATTTAGGAATAACCAATCTTGAAATTTACGCATCTTTATAAGCATGTTCATTCGCAAAATTAATTACTATGGAAACGGCTGGGGCGACCATTTTGATAAGAGGCGTAAGAGTTAACAATTTGTATCAGTATATCAGTCACCTTCATTGAATACGACAGACAAGGTGCTTTTATTTAGTTTTTTTATACAATTTCTCATGCGATCTAATGATTTTTTTTCTGAGTCTGTCTATATTTCTGAGATGAGGTATTATGTACACTATTTACATTATTCGGACTATTGTCTTCATCTTTGTCGCCATATTTATTACAACATTTCGGCCGTTGTACGCTCAGGCCTTCTTCAGGTGGTTGGAATGTCGAACTGAACCCATTATTTTGCTCACCGGGGTAGACTGTTCTAGTTCCACGTGCAATGTTTAATGGATGTCAGGTATCAGTTATCTCCTGCTAATTTCCGTCTGAAAATTCTCCACTGCCTTAACCGGGTATTGAACTCACACTCTTTGGGTCCTGTCACTGGATCTAACCAACGCCTTTATCCACTGTGATTTTTTTTTTCTTTTCAGGTGATAAATTATATAAAAACTGCCCTAATGTTCTTTTTTATCCGAGCGTTTTCGGCTATACATTTAGCCATTTTCAAAGATTAAATATTTTAACTGTTAAATAAGAAATGCCAAAAAAAAAAAAAAAAAAAAAAAAAGGATAAAAATAATGGAAGCCTTATTAATAAAAAAGCACTTAATAATATTAACTTTGAACATGGACACAATATCTTGACCGTGTTTTGAAAAATGAAAACATTTTATAAAATATACATACAACAAACTATTTCTTATCCACTAACCCATCCTCTTTAGAAGGAGGTTCGGCTGTAAGATTGAAATCCCTGCGACTAGGCATCCCTCATTGTTGTAAGTGAACGTGAGGACAGATACTACACTTTGATCCAGTATTTATTTACCCCCTACCCACCCGGCGGATATGGGGTGTGACACGAGGTCATTTTAATATGGGGTGCTCATCTGCATCTATATGGACCAAGAGCAAAAAAATTCCTCCGTTCCGCGTGACCACTGTTAGGTTTACCCAACAACCCAGTCTCTTTAGTGCAGTGAAGGAGGTACTGCCGCAGGATTGGAATCCTCGGCACCAAGCACCCCTCATTGTTTCTTTGAGTTTTTTGTTTTGTTTTTTTCGAAGACCGAGACACAACTGAGAGAGGAAATGTAGTTTGTCCGCCCGAAGGCAGATTGTATATACTTGCCGACCCACGCTGGCAGAATGTGACACAAGGCTATTTTAATATGGGGTGCCCATCTGCATCTATATGGACCAAGAGCAAAAAAAATTCTCCGGTCTGCGTGACCACTGTTAGGCCGGCATTGGTTTACCCCACAACCCTGTTTCTTGAGTGCAGTGAAGGAGGTAATGCCGCTGGAATGGACCCCCTGTGACTAGGCATCGCTGAAAGCTTTTCCATGAGTTGCCCGAAGACAGAAATACGGCAGAGAAGTGAAAAACACATACTACACTTAATATTTACTCGTTCATCGACACAGGGACCGGATATGGCACAAGTGGGCAGCCCAAACCCGTGCACATAGGCCAAGTTTTAAAACAGCCTGAGCCCCGCAAACAAAGGCGCACTGATATCGATATTACTCCCACCCTTCCATTTGGAGGTGCTGCCATCGGGTTGGAACCCTCGGCACCAAGCATTCTTCATTTATTTGTTGTGTTTCTGTCTTCTGACAGAGACACAATTGAGAGATGAAATTTAGTTTGTCCGCCCAAAGGTAGATTGTATTTATTCGCTGACCCACGCTGGAAGGATGTGACACAAGGCCATTTTAATGCTGGGAGAAATCCGGGCCAGGTCCTCAAAATAGCCCAGCCCACGAAACCATCGGTTAAGGTGGCTACGATATTTCTATCGATCCCCCCTTTAGTGCAACGAGGGAGGTACTAACGCGGGCAGCTGTTTCCCTCGTAGACCGAGCACCCCCCTCAATAATATTCTCAGTTGTGGTCTGTCCGTAGACAGAGACACAACTGAGAGATGAAATGTAGTTTGTCCCCCAAACTCCCTGGCGACAGATACTACACTTTTGATTTGAAGCGTCGAGAAGCTATATTTTGTGAATCGGCAGAGTGGACAGATAACCAGATCCTAGGCAGAATCACCGATCGAAAAGCAAAATGATTTTTGACGGGTATTATTCTTGTAAATAATAATAATAATAATAATAATAATAATAATAATACAGACATATTAAGAAGAACTTTGTCTAGTGGTGTTATGGGATATAGAAAAACAAATCATGAAATGTAGCCATAAAAACATATCACTACTTGCCTTAGGTCTTCCTGCACATTTAGGAGGTCATGCGACCTTAGCAGAATTCGAAATTAAACGATGGATAACAGAAATGGCAAATATTATATACTACGCCAACATCACCGATCCTAATACAATGCAGTCGCTGGCATTGCTTGTTTTTATTTAGGTGAAAACAACAACAACAGCAATAATAATAATAATCACAGCAGTAGTCATAATCATAGCCTTGGTTACCCTTCAAGACCTGCAATATTCTTCACACCTGAGGGGACAAATAGTGTTCCCCAGGGAAATAGCCAATTGAAATGTAATTTGGGCTTCTTTAAAAATTGGAAAAGCCGGCCCTGAAATTTGTTTAGGTTAATTTATAAATTTCTATTGAAATTCTTCAATGGTTTTCACTTCCGGTAGCAGGAATCTAAACACAATGCAAAAGACAGCTTCGACAAAAGCAAATATACGAATTGATTTAGAAGAGATGGAATTATAACGACATACACATTAGGACCCAAAACAAATATATATATATATATATATATATATATATATATATATATATATATATATATATATATATATATATTAAGACCTAAGTTGACAGGTTGATGTACGTAATTATATATGGTCTCTCTTTCTCTCTCACACACACACACACGTCCTGGGTATGACGATAAACTACATCCACGTCCTGCGTAAGACAATAAACTACACCCGGGAGCAAGGCCTCTCATCAGGAGATTTTGAGAAGCGTGGAACCACCTCTTAATTGCTGGTGTTCCCAGGTGGTAGCACCTGTTAGGGTCCAAACTATGGGCAGATAGTTAACACCAAAACTTGTGTAAAAATAGGTTTTAATACCAGAAATACTTTGTTATAAAAAAAATTATTACCAGCAATAATTTTTGAAGGAAAAATAATTATCAGCAATACATTAAAAAAATATACCAGAAATACAAACAGCTATACATTCTTTTGAAAAAATTTGACCAACTATAGATTTCTTCAAGGAAAAATATTTCCAGAAATAGATTTTTTAAGAAAAACGTTACTAGCAATAAAATTTTGTCAGCATTAAATAACCCATTGAGGTTGATATGGCGTAAAACAAAATAAACCAAACCAATCTAAACCAAAGAATACATATTCTATTCATACGAATCTATCCTAAAAATGTTGTCGGCATTAAATAACCCATTGACGTTGAAAAGTCGCAAAACAAAATAAACCAAACCAATCTAAACCAAAGAATACATATTCTATTCACACGAATCTATCCTAAAAATGTTGTCGGCATTAAATAACCCATTGAGGTTGATAAGCCGCAAAACAAAATAAACCAAACCAATCTAAACCAAAGAATACATATTCTATTCCTACGAATCTATCCTAAAAATGTTGTCGGCATTAAATAACCCATTGACGTTGATAAGCCGTAAAACAAAATAAACCCAAACTCTGATCTACAAATTGATTTCTTACAAAGAATACATATTCTATTCATACGAACCTATCCAAATATCTTGTCGGCATAAAAAAAAACCCATTGAGGTGTTGATATGCCATAAAAACTAAATAAACCAAACCAAAGCAGATAAATAGTGCGATGATTTACAACTTGTAAATGTCAGCGTGTTCGAAATAGAATACAGAATAGATACAATTAGCCAACTGACAGTGCAGAGGGTTTAAACTTAAGGAAGTAACGACCGGAAGTGGATTTTTGCTTCGAGAGGCATTTTCTTTTACTGTTATCTGGCGCCAAAATATTTCTTGGAATGTCGACATTTAGCCAACATTTCAATGTTTTTCTATTTCGTACAGAGCTTTTATATATATATATATATATATATATATATGTGTGTGTGTGTGTGTGTGTGTGTGTGTGTGTGTGTGTGTGTGTTAAAGAAAAACAGACCACTTTAAGACTCTAATGTAATAGTTTATTTCACCAGAGACCTTTTAAAGGACGCTGGATCATCAGACATTGTAACAGCGAAATTGTCCAAATCATGTAACAGCATAATTGTCCACCCACAAAAAAAAGTGTAATATTTAAAAAAGAAACAGATATAAACGCTAAACTGTGTTTCCTTCCCACAAAAAGAAACGTGTAATATCTAAAAAAAAAAAAAAAAACTAAAAAAAACGCTAAACTGTGTTACTTCTTTTTTCAAGTTTTCGGATAAGACGTATAGCCATCTTGATACCATTTGTCGTAAGGATCTCTGAAAAATCCTTTGAGTTATTCAGCTAGAAAGAGAACAGGTTAAAATCTTGTTGTGTCAGCCTAACTCCATAATGGTGAGAGAAAAAAGATCATTCTGGCCTGCAGTAATGGTACCAACATTCATACTCTGGCTTACATCTTCAAAATACATTCAAGAACCATCAAGAGAACGATGAATAAGTTTAAAAAAGACGGAACAGTAGAGAGAAAAACTGGATCAGGAGGTCACAACAGGAAGAGGGATCATCATTTCGACTTAGAGCTAAAGAGATCAATTAGAAAAGATCCAACTCAATCCATAAAGAGTTTAGCATGTGAGAAAGAAGTTTCAACTGTGACACTCCAAAGAGCAGTGAAAAATGATTTGAAAATGAAATGGTACGTGAAACGTGTGAGGCATGTTGCTAGTCCAGGACAGAAAGTTAGAAGGTTAGAGAGGGCCAAGACTATCTTGAATAAGTTTGAAAATGTTCCTAGAATAATAATAATAATAATAATAATAATAATATATATATATATATATATATATATATATATGAACTTAATTTCAATCCTTCATGAGTTTCCGATCCTTAGCTATGATTAATTAGTGATGAACATGTCATTTTCGTTTATGATCGATTTCATCACGATACTTCTATTAAGCTTAGAGAGTAATTATACATTCATAATAGTGTTATAGAAATCTCAGAGAATTCCAGTAAGATATCTTTAAATATTTCTAAGAGCCTTTTGTATACCTTCCCTATGAACAGTAATGTGCATGTCCTAATCCTCATAAATACGTTGGACACTATTGTAAGCGGGGATAATATGGTGTCTATGTAGTCCACCACTAGCAGTGGTTTACCTATTTCACGGCGCTGGCGAGTATTGCATTTTATGGATATTATAAAGAGTAGCATTTTATTGCCAACCTCCGTTTTGGTTACTCCTCATTCAGTAACCTTTTCTAGG
>CAHIKZ030005241.1:1660000-1680000 GCA_903632075.3 Acanthosepion pharaonis | reverse complement strand
AAGAAAATAATTCCGATCTTAAGGAAGAAAATTTCATACGAAAAGAGGATTTATGATTTTCGAAAGACAATTGGAAAATAAATTAATAAAAAGAAAGAAAGGGAAAAGACATGATATCAAAACATGTAGACAAGATATCGTCAAAGCATCTGACCGACTTTCCTTATCAATTTGGTTTAAACAATTCTAAATTTTAATCAAAAAAAGTAGGGGACTGGAACGATATACAGATCCTGACCTGTTAAAATTGGACACCCACGTTAATAAAGAGACATTTTCTTTAGATAATTAAGATTTTCGACTATCAGGAAAAACAAAGAGGTAAAAAGAGGGACAATTGCTTTTGGCTCACAGAGGGCGCCAAGAAGGCGAAAAGATCCTTTCTGAAGTCAAGTTAATTAGCGGCGGGCTGTTTGACAAAGTCCAGGTGAGAGAAAGCAAGATTTGCGTGCAAAAAAAAAAGGCAAAAGTGGATTTTGTTTTTTTTAAACAAGAACGATGTAAAATGTTCGATCAATCAATTGGTCGGAGACGGTCACGTGATCTGCGGAAGAGAAGGGAAAGAAATTAAAACAAGACGGTTGATCTAAATGCCCGATCAGGAACCATTGGTTAAAGCGGTCATTACGAGAGACTAAGAGAGATGGATGCGCCGCCCCACCAAAGGTCTGTGAGGAAGTAGGGGTGAAAACAATAGCGATAATGAGAAGACAGAATTAATGCAGCTTTTGGAATTATCGAAAAACCCTGACGCCGACAGACCCACCCCAGTTTGTTGCGGCGTCAATTTCGACAGAAATTTTCTTTTGGAGTTGAGAGTTGGACCGCGGGCAGGGATTCGCGGCCATCAGGCCCGATTCACTCGCCCTTTGCGGGCAAAGAATCCTCACAAGAAATTGCCCAAGTCGAAGACAGGGAGAACTTTAGACGAAGAAGAAGATTTCAGATGCAGTCAAGAAGTTAAAGTTCAGCCCCGGACGGCAGTGAGAAGAGACCACCTTTGCCTGAAACAAGAAATCTTCCACTTGAAACAGGAAAACTACCAGCCCAAGCAGACGAAGAAGAAGAATACAACTCAAGTCGGAGAGAAGAATCAACTGCGAATGATTTTATTCGAACTGAACCACACCCGACATTCTTTTTTCTCAGGTGTGATCCTTCTCTGCCATTCCACAGAGCGGGTCGGGAATTGAGAACAATTTTGTTTTATGTCTTTTAAGATTAAAAGGTTGTTACCCTTTTTATCAGAAATTTGTGTTTTGCCAAAACTTGTATCGGCCCCAACTGTCTAAGATCTAAACACAGCGTGGGTAGACAGGGTTTTTAGTGACCAGGTATTGGAAGCGAGTCGAGAAAGGCGAGGCTGAAGACCAAAACGCTTGGACCCAGGAGGAGCGACCGGGAGGAGCGAAAAAACAAAAGGATCCGACCCTGGGCCAGGTGTGAACCGTCACATTAAGGTGAAATTGGCAAGAAGCAAAACATACGAACGGAGTTATGTAAAAAATTTAGTAGTGGTAACAACACAAATCTCATTTGCTAAATGCTGTAAAAAAAACATGTAAATAGGCTTTTCATTAGAAGAAATGATTGATGGTAAATTTAATGCAACGTCATGTTATTTTTATGTCCCAGAAACCTAGATTGCGTCACGTCACTGCCACTTCTTTACACGTGGGGTTTACTAGGGGAAAGTTTGAGAATTTTTCAGGATTGAAGAAAGGGTTAAAACAGGCTTCAAGAAACGACGACGTTGAAAAATTTTTTAAGATTAAAAGCATCAGGAAACAAGAAATCAGAAGGGAGTTCCACAGGTGGAAAGTGCGAGAAAAATTATTAGAGTAGAAATGACGGCTGCATCTAGCTAGTTCAACAGCAAAACGGTGAAACCTAGTTGCCAATCTAGTAGCACGCTTATATTAATGTAGTCGGGGAACCAGGAAAAACATGCTCGTCCGAGCAGTTACTGTGAAAATATTTACAGAAAAGACAGACGGAAGTCACGTCAGGTCGCTAGGAGAGTGTCTCAAGTCGAGATGCCAGGTCTGGATCGAATTGATTACAGACCCTTCTAAAGTCTGCTTCAGCTCTGTACCGCTAATGCTTCTCCTTTTCTACGCTAATATAACACCACATAGTAACCCTATACTTTGAGTGGCTCTTGGGCCTTTTTATTGAATGAATATTACTAAAAAAAATAAAGAATTGATGATTCCATGTAGCTATTTCAGCAGTAAAAGTGTGGGACCTAGTAGCACACTTGAATTTATATAGTCAGGGCACCAGAACGGGAAAAACTCGTACGAGCAAAGACAGACATAATCCACGTCATGTCGCTCTGAGAGTGACCGAATGAGAAGATTGAAAATAGGGAGGACTGAGGAAAAAAAGGAACAGGTCTCAAGAAGTTAGAAGATGGCGATTGACAGTGTATTTAAGTTTTTGAAGATTATAGTTATCAAGAAAGCAAGTAATCGGAAGGGATTTCCACAGGTAGGAAGTGCAAGAAAAAAACTGTTAATGAAGGTCACATCTAGCTAGTTCAGCAATAAAATGATGTGACCTAGTTGCCAATCTAGTAGCATGCTTAATTAAATTCATGTAATGGGGCACTAGGAAAAAAAAGCTCGTCCGAGCAGTTACCATGAAAATATTTGTAGAACAAGCAGCGAAAGCCACGTCACATCGGTGAGAAAATGCCTGCAGACGAGATGCCTGGGCAGGATCTATTATATTGCAGATCCTTCTTTGGATTTTATTAAGAATCTTGAGATGCGCAGGAGGAGCACCAGACCAGATATGGCAACAGCATTCATATATACTTATGAAATGTAAATTTTTAAATGTGCAAGGTGTATTCTGACGAGAAAATTCTTTTGGCACGGCACAGTGAACAAACCTTCCTTGCAGTAGACGTATCAATTGACTCGATATAGACTCTTTATGTCAGTGGAAAACGTGAGGCCAAGAAGGTGTAGCATGTTGCTTTCCTGGAGTTCAGCATCAGCCATCCTGATGGTAAGCAGAAATGTTTCTCTGTAGAGATTAAATGAAAGCAGTTTTGTTTTGGGAGACGTTGAAACTTACAAGCCATTTCTTGCCCCAGTTAACCACGGATTGAATTTGCTTTTCAAGAGTAGTTGCCAGGTTTACTTTTTCAGATTTGTTGGAGTTGCTGCTAAATCAGGAGTAAATGGTAGTGTCATCTGTATAAGTGGCATTATTGCCTTCCTTGGGGTTGAAAGATTTTTAAAAATGACACGATCTGAGTTAAAATCATTGAGTCAACAATCCTGTATTTCAGTCTAACGTGTATTCCATAAACCCTTTTAAATACTAGTATAGTAGGTACCGCAAAAAACATACCTAAGTTTTAAAAGGAATTTTTAAAAATGAAAAATCTTTCTTGAAGCTTTTATTTTAGTTTCAATTTCAATCTAATAGATTAAATTTAATATTTTCATTATGCAAAATACTTTGAAGTATTTCAAAAACAAATTTAAATTGATTAGAAAGAGGTTTTTTTTTGCTTTTTTTATTTTTTTATTTTTTGCTAAACTAGCTGATTGGCGCCATTTTTTCGGTGCCTTTCATCGCAATGTAATTCTCTTTATTTAGAAATCTTCCAAAAATAAAATCAACTTTTATGAAACTTTATTTGAGGAATATTAGCTGATTTAAAGTATAATTAATATGATTTGAAATAAATACTATTTACTTTAAGTTTAAAATATTACAGAAATGCATCTTTTAACCTGGCACTAGCTGTGTTTTTAACCATACACTGGCTCTTTTGACGTGTTAACAAATTGATGACAAGTTTAATGTTGTTCTACGGAGAAATTATCTGTAAAAAATAATTTATGAAAATGAGGTGAGCCCTTTTATATATATATATATATATTTTCCGTAATAAAAATTATGTTTTATAAGATTTAAAAAATGTTGACTTTAAATTTCTATAGTTGTTGCTATTATTTTCTGATAATGTTGTGTATGGTCGTCCGTACTTACAAAAATTGGCACTTTTATAAACATACAAAAACAAAATTCAAAATTCTTTTAAAAATATTGGTGTTTGACGTTATGTATTAAACTTCTACATTTATGTTTTTCACTTATTAATAATAGCATCAAAATCATTAGAATTAATACAGAATTTTTAAAGATTTAAAACTTAATAAATTTTCTAATTAAAATTTTAAAAAATGAAAAGAATACTTTTAAATTATTCATCAAAAAATGTTTTTCTTAAATCAATAGTGTCCTTAATATATCATATTAGCAATTAAAATATTTTCTAATGAAATAATGTAATAGTTTTATTGCATTTTTTTATTTTACGATTCAGAGCCGATTTTAGGTAAATCGTGTTTTTCTCCTGAGCCGACCAAGCATAGAAATAAATACAATATGGGAACCAGTAATAAGGAGTGCCAGAGAAAAGCAATGATAACAACATAGTTGCAATATGAGCTCTGGTAAAGACATGCAATGATAACAGCAAAATTGCAATATGAACATTGGTAAAAATGGTTGCTGAAGACATTAGGTTTATAATAGCCACTCCTCAAGGACACATGGCACAGTGGATAAAGGCGTTGATTAGATTCAGTGACAGGACCCAAAGAGTGTGAGTTCAACACCCGGTTAAGGCAGTGGAGAACTTTCAGAGGGAAAATTAGCAGGAGATAACTGATAAGGGGTTCAGTCCGGAAATTCCAACCACCTGAAGAAGGCCGGGGCGTACAACAGCCGAAACGTTGTAATAAATATGGCGATAAAGATGAGGACAATAGTCCGAATAATGTAAATAATCTACATAATACCTCATCCCAGAAATATAGACAGACTGTGTTTCTGTTTGATAAAAAGAAATTGATGATTTAAATTCTCCAAGGAATTCTGGTTTTAACTAATATAAACTGACATTTTAATTTCTCGAAATTTCATAAAATCAATTGGGGTAATATATATATATATATATATATATATATATATATATATATATATATATATCGAGATTTTCTTAAAAAAAAAAAGAAGAAAATTCCAAAATAATTTCATGCATTTCTGACAATTTTACTTTTGTAAGTATTTCCAAAACAAATATGTTTTTAATGCCTCGGGGTTCTTGATAGGCTCCAGAAGCGGATATGCAATATGGTTGGCCCTGCCCTGTCGTCTCGTCTACAGTCACTTTCTCACAGACGCACCGTCGCCTCCCTCTGTCTGTTCTACAAATACTTTCATGGAAATTGCTCCGAGGAGCTGTATTCGCTGGTTCCCAGACTTCATGAGTTCAAGCGCCCTACGAGGCTGACATCCCGCTCTCACCCCTTCACTGTCGAAACTCCTAAATGTAGCCGTCTCTTCTACTCTAATAGCTTCATGTCTCGCACCTCTCGCCTGTGGAACTCTCTTCCCTTCTCCTGTTTCCCTGTGAGTTATCATCTCCAGCTATTCAAGTGTAATGTCAATCGACATCTCCAGTTGCCTTAATCTATCTACTACCCTCATCCTTTCTTCTATCACTCCTATCTGATCTTCCTATTTTCTGTAACCCCTTGCGTCCTAGTGTTTTCCCGCCTTGCTTGGGGTGAAATGCTTAAAAAAAAAGAAAAACGCCAGCAAAGACGCTAAAAAGCCCCGTACTAATCTTTGTCCCACCATCTAACGCAAAAAAAAAAAAAAAATATTTTATCCAAAATTTCGAACGTGTGAGAAAGGATTTAAAAATTTAATAATCAAAAAATACTTTGATCTTTACTTATAATAACATAAACATTTAGACGATAAAACTTTATTTTTATTTAAGTTTGGGGGCTTTTTTCTCCATCATGGTATGCACTTTTGAGGAATTGATAGAGGAATCGAAGACCCGAGTTCGAATTACAGTCATATCCATTACATTCACTTACATGCTAATACCCTTGGGAAAAGGTATAAATCCACTTCTTCTGCTCCCACCCAACAGCTATAGGTAAATAGCAGGACAGACCGGGTTCTATAGCATTGGATTGCAACTGGTCTACCGCAGAAAGAAATGGCAACCTACCGGGAGGAAAAAAATCTGCCTCGTCAGTCATGTATCGAAAGATACATGATCGCCTAAGCGTGTATCAAGCTTAGCACATAACTGACTGAAATTCACTTACATGCTAATACCCTTGGGAAAAGTAGAAATCTTCTTCTTCTCCCCCAGGTATGGATAAATAGCAGCCAGATTGGGTTCTGTAGACTTGGATGCGCAACTGGTCTACCGCAGAAAAAAAATGGCAATCTACTGCAGGGAAAAGAAATCTGCCTCGTCAGTCATGTATCGAAAGATACATGATCGCCTAAGCGTTTATCACGCATGACACATAACTGATTGAAATTCACTCGCGTGCTAATACCCTTGGCAAAGTTATGAATCCTCTTCTTCTCCCCCAGGTATGGGTAAATAGCAGGACAGATTGGGTTCTATAGCCTTGGATAGCAACTAGTCTACCGCAGAAATAAATGGCAACCTACCGCGGGGGAAAACATCTGCATCGTCAGTCATGTATCGAAAGATACATGATCGCCTAAGCGTGTATCACGCATGACTTATAACTGAATGACTGACCTGCTAATACCCTTGGGAAAGGTGTGAATCCTCATCTCCCTCCAGCTATGGGTGAATAGTAGAACAGACCGGCTTCTATAGCTTTGGATAGCAACTGGTCTACCGCAGAAATAAGTGGCAACCTACTGCGGAAAAAAATATGTCTCGTCAGTCATGTATCAAAAGATAGCTTACGGTCAAATCACGCTGAAAACACCGGTTCTCGTTCGATCACCGAAGTTAAGCATCGTAGAGCCAGGTCAGTACTTAGATTGGGGACCGCTTGGGAACACCTGGTACTGTAAGCCCCCAAAGTCCAACCCTTACCTCACAGTCGGTGGGGGGTGTAAACGGTAGTGTCAGAGCTATGCCGCCCGAACTTCGTTCCTGGTAGGGCCACCAAGGCGGACAGGTCTGACACACACGCCGGCTAACAAGGGCTCTGGTGAAAATCCAAGGAGCGTCTGCATCGGTAACCGGCGGCTTCTGGTCGTTCCTGTCTCTGCGTCTGTGGGAACCCCGCGGCAAGCAAGAACGTTATCCGAGTAGGCCTGGGTACCCTACTTCTGTAATTTATCCCAAGAATCTTCTTCTCATAACAGGAAGAAGCCGGCTCAATCCGCCCAGGGTGAATACCGCATCAGTACAGTACAGTACAGTATCAAAAGATACATGATCGCCTAAGCGTGTATCACGCATGGCACATAACTGACTAGTTCACTCTTTAAGAAAATATTATTTTTTAGGTATACATCTCGACTATGGTGAGATTCGAACCCGGTTTTCATAGTCGGGAAGCTAACCCTATCACCATTCTGCCAGTAGTAACGATGTAAATAGTATATGTATATGCTTGTACGCATTTGTCGAGCTTGTGGGGCCTAGAAACGCAAAAATAGTTATCCTTATGCACAAATCTCGTCGTCTACCGAATCAAGCCCCGAATATGAGAGCAGAAATACCGGACAATAAAATCATCCCCATGTATTACCCCGATAAAGCATAAAATGATCATAAAATGTCGGAAAATGCAGCAGACAAAGCCGACATCGTCAGCCCAAGAATCTTTTCTATGTATTTCGGCCGGGGTGGGAAACTCTTTATTAGGGTGACACGACCCAATCAGCCGGGTGACGGGCGCTAAGGTAGCTTTTCGAATCTACCGAGGCGCTTATTAGAGGTACGGGGACTCAGCTTCGTGGCATAAGTGATCTATGCCTTGCTGGCGGGCACTGACGAGGTATGATACTGGATGTAGGGTGGAGGGTGAATAAAAAATAATGGACGGCACCTGACAGCAGATAGGAAGCAAAAACAAGATATATTGAAACATCTGGTTCTTCCATTACGCTGTTGTCATTTCATCATATTTTATATACTCAATCCTGTCTAAGGGGATATCTACTCTTGTGACCAAGGGAAAGGCATGAAACCACTTCTCTCTGAGCTCTGCTCCAGTGCTGAAATAACGCTGGTTAGATTATTCATTTAATTTTTAGATTGTAATTTTTTTTTTTTGCGATAATAATGGTTTACTGATACAAGTATTACTAATTAACCCATAGCTGGGGGAGAAGAGGTGGAATCATATTTAATCAGAATTTGATAAACAAACAAGGAATTACAATCTGGATATAAAACTGGGGGATCAATTCTATATTACAATTAATATATAAACTGATCCCTCACATTGTGACCACGGTATTTTCTATTCATTTATATTCCAGAGAAGATAAATGAATCTAAAAGACATGTCCATGTAGCTAATCAGATTTTGATTGATTTGTTTTCTACGGCTTATCAACCCTTTGCAGGATATTTTAAGCCAGAAAATATTTTAGATTGTAAGCATTATATAAGAATATAATACGCCATGATAGTAACAAATTTTTTAGATAATAATGGTTTAGTGATACAAGTTTTACTAATTAACCCATAGTTAGGGGAGAGACGTACATTCATATTTTCTCAAGGGTATTTGCTCGTAAGTGAATATAACGAACCCAAATGGATTTATAACTTGGCTCTCCGATTAACAATTTCGAGCGATTATCCATTCTACCACCCACACATCCAAACTTACAGCAGCTGGTATTCCCTAGCGGTCACCCATCTAGGTACTGGCCAGACTCGACGTTGCTTAACTTCGGTGATCGTATGGGAACTGCTGTTTCAACTTGACGTAGCTTTTAGCCTATTATACCACTCACACATCCAAACTTACAGCAGCTGGTAATCCCAAGCGGTCACCCATCTAGGTCCTGGCCAGACTCGACGTTGCTTAACTTTGGTAACTGTATGGGAACTGGTGTTTCAATGTGATATGACCAGAAGCCTTGTCATTTCATCATAATATGTCATTTGACATGTCCAATCTTGTCTAAGAGCATATCTACTTGTGTACTCTCTGCATGAATGATCTAGGGAAAGGCATGAAACAATTTCTCCCTGAGCTGTTCTATTGCCGAAATAATGCTGCAAAAAATCACATCACAGGTTAGATTATTCATTTAATTTTATATTCGGGTGAATAGTGGTGGGGGGGAATAATATTTTCTTAAAATTAATTTACAAAATGGCAGTTGATGAATTTTCTTTTCTTTCCACACATATAAAAGCTTTAAATGTTGAGTTTTCAAGGATTGGTGATCATGGCTCTCCACAATTTCCTGACCTTTTTATCTCTTAATAAATTTCGTCTTTTGATATCTCTCTTAAACCTTGTTCCGCCAACTTTGTTCGGCTAGGTCGGTTATATGTTGATTTCCTCTGCCCTCCCTTGCCCTCAATGTCTTGTGGGTATCAAGTTTTCCAAGCCCTCTTTCCTTATTATATATCCCAGAAAATCCAACTGTGTCTCTTCCTGATGTTAAGTATAAGTGTCCCATTTGTTTCCATTTTCTCTAAAACTTTGTCGTTGTTTACATGTTCGGCCCAAGACATTCTCAGTATCCTTCTGTAGAGCCATATTTCTGTTGTTTCATATCTCGTCTTCATCTGTGAAAAGATTGTCCAGCGTTCACTGCCATAGAGGAGGACTGATATTATTCAAAAGTTCATTATTCTTTGTTTCTAATGAACTTTTTCTATTGCTTAATACTCTGCTTAGGTTTTGGAAGGCATCTTTGGCTATCCCAATGCGCTTTCGAATTTCAGTGTCGCACTTTCCGTCCTCTGTTAAAACACTTCCCAGATATTTAAATTGTTGTACTTGTTTGATTTTGACATCCCCCATGTGTAATTTGCATTTTGGGCTGTCTCTTTTTGCTAACAACAATTCAGTCTTCTTGCAATTGATATTTAGTCCTTTCTTATTGCTTTCCTTCACTACCGTCGGTTGACGATGTTCACCATAGTCTATGAATATAGAATACAGCGCAGTACGTAATCTGTTCAATGAAACAATGTTAAAGATTAACACTCACGAGTCAGACACTCTACTGAATCTGATTATATCGCCAATACCACCAGCAGCTGTTCCGTAATTCTTCAGTCTTCGATATCAAAGGCTGGCGGTGATATTTAGCCACCCCCTCACGAGGGTTACATGTGGCACAAGGCCGGGATTAACGTGGGATATCCGAGCCCGTAGGCTCGGCCAAAAATATTCCCTATTCGAACGCGTATAAACGGGTTCAGGGGCAATCAACCTCCCCGAACGAGACTCTGCCCTTCGGCGGAGCCTCGTCCGGGTTATCAAAGGCTAGCAGCGCATATTCGGGAAAAACATGGCCGCCTTTATACACGTCGCATTGAATATTTTGAGTCTTCTGATTGGTTAACCATTCTATTGGTGAACTATAAAATGAGTCAGCTCATTTTGGCTGGCTCACTAGTACACCAGGGTACCCAAAAATTCCAACACCCTCTGTGAGTTTTCCCGTAGTTTCCTTTCTGTATCGGTGATCAAAACTGTATCCTCTGCATATCTTATAAGGCGTGGGGGCCATCGAGAGTTCGATAACGACGTAACTGAAGGGCATCCTTGAAGAATCCTTTCAATAGTGCATGGAAGCGTCACAGGGAGTTTAATTTGAATGGGAAACCATGTTTGTAAGTGAATTAAATTGTTTTTGTCACCGGTCCTGTTAGATTTCAAACAGACCTTGTAGTTCTTTTGCGAGGTCTAGACATTCTATAAATTCAGATTTTGGAAGTTGGTTTCTAATGGACGAGAAGAGGGAGTCTCTGTGGCCGTGGTCGCTTGCTTCTGTGAGGTCTACATTGCAGGTATACAGTTTTTCTATTGGAGAGGTAAGCAATTTTCTGGATTTGTTTGAAGACATATATACAATCATTACACCCTACTGCCAGAACGAAGGGCGAAACGGGTCTTCAGGAGATGATTTTCATGGAACGGTGAAGACCTAGATGTGTAGAGTAGCTGAATCACCCCCCCACAAAATGGACTGGTCTAGGACTATTTAAACAGCACTCTCTCTTACTGAGCGAGAGCAGTTAGGTATTACCATTAACTCCGCTTGTTGACTCTCTGCCTTCGGGCGGAGAGGAACCAAGACTAGGTTATGCCGAAATGCAGAGTCTCGTCTGGGGAGGTAGACAAACCCGATCCCGTGCTACGGGCAAATTTTGCCGGAGCCTAGGGGTTCGAAACGCCCCACGTTAAAAACCGGCCTTGTGCCACATACTGCCTCGTGGGGAGGTCTCGGGTAAATACCGAGCAGTTAACGATTACCGTTAACTCTGCTTGTTGACTCTCTGCCTTCGGGCGGAGAGGAACCAAGACTAGGCTATGCCGAAGAGCAGAGTCTCGTCTGGGGAGGTAGACAAACCCGATCCCGTGCTACGGGCAACATTTGCCGGAGCCTAGGGGTTCGAGACGCCCCACGTTAAAAACCGGCCTTGTGCCACATCCTGCCTCGTGGGGAAGACCTCGGGTAAATACAGAGCAGTTAACGATTAGATTTCGTTAAAACTCTGCTACTCGACCTCTCTGCCTTCTTTCAGATAGTAACCGAGACGAGGCTATACCGAAAGGTCACTTCTCAACCACCGTAATCTAGCTTACTTGTGCATTTACTATAAATACTTTCATGGTAATTATTCCGATGAACTCCTTGCTATTGTACCTAGACTTTTCGAATTTAAGCGCAGTACTAGATTGGCGGCAAGGTCTCATCATTTTTACAATTGAAATGGATAGATGTAACCGTAAGTTCTATCCTGACGATTTCTTTTCTCGCACTTCTCGCTTATGGAACTCTCTACCGGCTCTATGCTTTTCAGCCAACTTTGATCTTCAAAAATTTCAAATGCAATGTTAAATGTTGTCTACTGTTTTCGTCACTATTTTTATATTGTTCTCTCTCCTTACTAATGTTTCTCTTTTTTCTTATTCTTTTACAATCAGTAACCCTTTGTGTCTTAGTGGCTTTATTGCCTTGCATGGGGAGAAATCATTAAAAAGAAGAAGGTATTTTTGGAATAGTCTCATGCGATTCATTTAATGATTCCAGACATCTTACCGTAATTCCTCGAAAATAATACGCACCCATAAATAATACACACCCCATCAAATGATCCAGAAATACAGCCCCGGTCAAAATCTTAAGACCAGATACAAAAAGGTTACAAATACAAAATACTGTTACTTTAATCAAAATATATTTGCAAAACATTTACATTTAATTAGAAAATGTAGTTTATCAACAAACAAGCGAAAATTTTAAGCTTTTAATTGATTAATTTACACAGACATTGAAAGTAGGATTTTTTTGGTTGGTCATAAAGATAAGACTATGTGTGAAAAAAAAACAAATTACTAGACAAAAATTTTAGATCTACTCAGTGTGCTCATAGCTTCGGGCATGTAGACCTCTACGTAGCTCATTTCCAGTATTAAATTTCAGATTTTAAAATGACTAAGGGTAAAATGTTAACAAAGTTCGAACAGGATTGTTGAACTTCAGTGACGTGGTCTTCGCAACGAGCCATTGTAAATGAAATTGGCCGTTGCAGAACCGTCATTGCTAACTTCATTCAAAATACGGATGTGTATGCTTCTAAAAAATCAAGCGGTCGCCCCAATAAAATCACACCATCTCTAGACAGATGCATTAGGCGAGAAGTTAAGAGAGATTCAAACCTAACATCAAATCAGATAAAAGCGAATACAGATGCTGAATGCAGCTCTCGAACAATTCGACAGTATTTAAACAAGAAATGATTTAAGAACTTGAAACGGCTGCAGGGGCCTCGCCTTCTTCTTCGCCATAAAACCTCCCGTTTACAATTTGCTTCCGATTATCAAACTTGGGATGTGGATAAATGGAAGAAAGTTGATTTCAGACGAGAAAAAATTCAATCTTGATGGCCCAGACGGTTTTCAGCGTTACTGGCATGCAAAAGATGTCCCAAAAGAAATTTTCTCAACACGACACAGTGGAGGTGGATCAATTACGGTCTGGGGTTCATTTTCGTACAATAGAACTCTTGAGTGACAGGAGGTAAAAGGTCATCAAACAGATGCTAGTTACATTGACATGTTAAGAAATGCATCGCTAATTACCGAAGGCCCTCATCTATGTGGAGAAAACTGGCTCCAAATCGAAACCCAATCGAGACTATTTGGGGATGGATGGCAAAGGATGTTTATAAACATGGATTGCAATTTGAAACTGTGGATTCTCTTCGTGCTGCAATTTATGCATCCTGGGCAAGCATCCCAAGCACCCTCATGCAGAAGTTAATAATGACTATGCCAAAGCGAATTTTCGAAGTAATTCGCAAAAATGGAGGATATACTTAGAATTAAATTGTCGTTGTGACTTATTTGTTTTTGTAGTTGCTATTTTTATTTACCTGGTCTTATATTTATGACCAACCAAAAAAAATCCTTTTTTTTCAATGTTTGCTTAAATTAATCAATAAAAAGCTTAAAATATTCACTTGTTTGTTGATAAGCTACATTTTCTAATTAAATGTTTCGCAAATATATTTCGATTAAAGTAATACTATTTTATATATTTTTAACCCTTTTGTATCTGGTCTTAAGATTTTGACCAGGAGTGTATATCTATCCCTATCTACAATACGCATCTATAAATTTTGTCAAATAAAAAAACCCCAAAAAAACAAAAATTATGAAGACATTTTGTTGACCTTGACATTAAGAATAAAATCGAAACTAAGCGGCTAAAATAATGTCGAAAATTACCATCGCGGTTTTTCTGATAAATGTCAGTGAGGGTGTTATAAAGGGAGAGGTTTGATAAAGTGTTGTCTCACAACAGCCATGGATGGCTCTGAAGATGACATCCTTTGGCAAGAGAATGAAGAGGCTGAAGATAATTTTGAACAGAACAAAGATAATATTGTGAATGATTTGTTTAATAACAACTTAGATACTGATTCTTTAATAGAAAGTGGTGATGATGACGATGAAAATTAAAATTTCAATAAATTGTTAACTTGATATCCTCTTTTCTTCAAAATTACCCTTTTTATAGATTATTTCTTTTTTGGCCAAATAAAAAATGCGGTTAGTGATAAATAAATTTATTGACAAAAAATGTTACAATTATTATTGTTGGATTTAAAATGAAAATTGGGATAATATCTTTTTTATTTTACAATAAGTACGTACTTATTATTACAGTGATTTTCCAAGCGTAGCTAAGATATGGCACAAGGCGGGAAGAAGAGGTAACCAGTGAGGATAGAACTCACTGCTCAGTCGTAATTGTTTTAGCGAGACAAGCTTGTTAACCATTACAATATTTATTTCTGTGAAATATACAGAAAATGTGGCACAAGGCCTAAAAAAAGAGGGATGGGAAAAGGACGGTCTTCATCTGTCTTAATTTTAAACTTAGCAATCCACAAGCGCTGACCCAAGCATACAAACAATATTCCTAACACCAAAACACCACATTCTTACTAGCCTTTCTTACTACATCCGCCATAATACCTCATTGTCTCAATGAAAATCCTAAATAGTCCCCATATGTACAAATCGTCGTATGTGGTGGAAGGGGGGGAGGGGAAACGACATATTAAAAAATCCCCAATGAGTATATACAATATGAATTAATCTATTTACAAGAAACTAAACAAAATCATTATTAGTAATAAAACCCCCCACAATACTTAAATGTGGCAGAGATATCGGTTCACTGAACGAAATCAATGCGGGCCTATAAAAATATAAAAAAAAAACATTCATTCATCCCTAACACTCACACAGACACACACTCATCCAGACACAACAACAGAAAACGAAACACACACAGAGGCGAAAACACACACAGAGGCGAAAAGACACACATAGGTGAAAACACACACAGAGGCGAAAACACACACACAGGTGAAAACACACACACAGGCGAAAAAAAACAAACAAACAAAA
The DNA here is from genome assembly GCA_903632075.3 of Acanthosepion pharaonis. Classification (NCBI taxonomy): domain Eukaryota; kingdom Metazoa; phylum Mollusca; class Cephalopoda; order Sepiida; family Sepiidae; genus Acanthosepion; species Acanthosepion pharaonis. The sequence continues at coordinate 1,665,043 of CAHIKZ030005241.1, read as the reverse complement.
AAAAACGAAAAGCTAACCATTACACCACCTCGATTTTTATTATTATAAATCAATAACGAAAGAAATACATTTTGTTTAAACCTATTTATAATACGCACCCCTACTATCACCTGTAATTTACAGTAAAAAAAAAATGCGTATTATTTTCGAGAAATTACGGTATATAGAATTTAGAAAGTTGTTTCCAAATTCGAAGAGTGGGCAATTTGATTTTTAAATGTTCAGCCTCTATGGCAAGTGAACGTTTCCTTATCGACGTCAAATTCGATTCGGGCCCTTTGGTGGTACCTGGTGTGGGTCACACGACGCAGAAAGCGACCAAGCCGGAAACGTTATCCGGGCGGTGTTCAGTTGCAAGACAGAATCAATGAATAACGAGATTTGGCAACTTCAGAACGAAGGAGAAAGTAGAAAAAACACATATGTTAGATGTTAGGGTTAAAAAAAAAAATTCCTCCCAGCCCGGGGTGAATCTTGTTAAACTTGATGATATCCGAGATAAGTATATGTCATCACTGCCGAAAATAGCCGGTGACGTTTTGACACGTTTGTAGCAGACGGAATTGGTACGTCACTATTCAGTTATCCAACATCTTATCGCCAGATTTGCACTCACATACCGGTCTTTTATTATCGCCTTGATCATCATTAACATAATGATCAGTATCCCTTAAAATGGGGTCTTTAGCTCCGAATGTCAGATTCGCGCCAAATCTCGCCTGCTAATAACATCATCTCGACAGCTGCTTAAATCTTGTCAGATATTTGCTAAACTTAGTTTAATCTGAAGGTTGTTAGGTCGGGTTGGGACGTTAGGTAGGAAGGGCTTTGCTTCAAAAAAGAAACTAGGAAGATTTTACTGCGCCAATATTGAGAAGACAGAATGCATGATCATCAGTAAGAGGAAAAGCCCGAAATGCGATTTGCAGGTCTGGGACACTAGAATCAAGAAGACGCAGAAGTTTAAATATCTGGGAAGCGTCTTGACAGAAGATGGTAAGTGCGACACTGAGATCCGTAGACGTATTGGGATGGCCAAGGGCACATTCCAAAAGCTGGGCAGAGTATTGCGAGACAGCAGGATTTCTTTGGTAACAAAGAAAAGAATACTGAGCTGTTACGTGACATCTGTTCTTCTTTACGGCAGCGAATGTTGGACGATTTCTTCAAAGATGAAGACGAGATTCGTTGGATGAAAGATGCGTTTCTACAGAAGGATGGTAAGGATATCATGGAACGAGATTGTGAGCAACGATAATGTCTTAGGTTAAAAAGAATGTGAAGGCTTATACTTAACATCAGAAAGAGGCAGCTGAAGTTTCTGGGACCCATAATGAGGAAGGAAGGTCTGGAAAATCTGATACTCACGGGTCGAAAAGAGGGAAGGAGTGACAATGGAAAACAACGCGTGACATACCTGGCAGGATTAAGCAAGTGAATGACAGAACGTGGTCTAGGAGAGGAAGCAGAGGAAAAGAACTTGTTGAGAGCTGCAAGGGATAGGGAGGAGGTGGAGGGCCATGATCGCCTACGTCCTGAAAGGACATGGCACATAAAGAGAAAGAATTGAGAGCAAGCATTTCAATTTCTAGATCTCATCTTTTCTGGTGCAACTATCGGCGTAACAATATGGGATTCTCTCGACCAAGCAATATCACGAGGAGATAGGTTCGCCTATCACCCGGTTCCCACTTCTTTACGGTTTTTTCGGCAAAAAGTGGTGTGCCGTTGCAAGCCGGAATCAATGATTAAGGATTCTGGTTATTCAATTACCAAAGAAAGAAAGAAAGAAAGAAAGAAAGAAAGAAAGAAATGACACCGCTGAAAGTGGGACTGGGGTACCGTGTTCAAATTCCAACCAAGGTCGTTGCATTTACTTTCGCACAAATAACATTATGCTCTCCTTCCGGTTGGAGTTAATAACAGGGTGTATTAGGCTCCCAAGCCTTGGTTTGTCTATAAAACTGGTTAGGGGCGGCACTAGTAATTCCCCACCGTAAATGTCTACTTGCTACTGAAACCACGGCAGCACCAAGTGTGGTGCGTCAGTGTTGCTATGCTCCACAGAGGAGGGTGCAAGACTGACATCGTCATCATAAAACAACATGAGTCACCGAACAGAAATTTTATCTCCTTCGGACACGCCATTATATAAAGCGGTTCTGGGAACATTCGCCGTAAACATTTTTGCCGTAAGAAAAATATATTATCAGCAATACATTTTCTGAAAAAATTATTACCAGCAATACATTTTTGAGGTAAAAAAAAAATATAACGAGCAGTACTTTTCTTGAAAAAAAAATTATTACCAGCAATACATTTTTGAAGGAAAAATTATTACCAGAAATAGATTTTTGACAAAACAAAATATTACCAGCAATAAAAACTTTGTCGGCATTAAATAACCCATTGAGGTTGATATACCTTAAAACACAACAAACTAACAAACCAAACCAACTTCAATATAAAGTATCTGATCAAAGAATGATGGTTGATCTTGTAAAAAAGACACCCATATATACTTGATAACAAGGTACTTCGCATATTAAATTGAACATTACTCCAAAAGGGACGTTCAAGATAAGGTATCGAAAAAAAACAAAAAAAAACAAAAAAAATAACGGCGAAATTGTCTTACGGCAAAAATTCTATATGGCGAAGTTTCCTACGGCGTAAATTGCTTAGGCGAGTTTTCATACGGCAAAAATGTTTACGGCGAATGTTCTGGATACGGTATAAAGAATTGAATAGTTTAAACCGAACATTGATCAACAGGAATTTCCCCAACTATGTCGCTGGCAACCTTCTTCTACGATGTGCTGTGTCCCTTTAGGACATGGGCGATCATGACTTCCAATCATTTGTTTCTTTTTTTTATCATCCATCTAAGTAAAAATTCGTAAGGAAGGTGACTCTCTGTTTCTCCACCTCCTTTTCTCTTGCCTTCAATATGTCCTGTGAGTGTCAAATTCTACAAGCCTTCCTTCCTCATTGCGTGTCCACCGTCGCTTTCTGATTTAAAAAATAAAGTGTCCTTTCTGCTACCATTTTCTCTAAAACTTCCTCGTTACTCACATGCTGAGCTCGAGGTATTCTCAGTATCCTTCTGTAGAACCATATTTCTGTTGCCTCAAGTCTCTTTATCTGCGTGGAAATTGTCTCACTTTCATATAGATATGGCACAAGACCGAAAGTATGGGGCACCCAGTGAATATCGAACTCACTAGTAATTGATATGGCGAGACAAGCTCGTTAACCATTACACCACACCTAAGTATTCTGTTCATTGTCATATCGGAAGGTTTATAATACATAGCAGGTCAGCACTTTTTTCTTTGATTCTAACGGCATTTTCCTGTTTTTTAATGCTTTGCTTAGCTTTTGGAAGGCATCTTTGGTCATTCTAATACACTACATTTCCAAAAACATAACGACTGACAAAAAAATAATGAAAATTGAACATATAGCTTATATATTATTATTATTATTATTATTATTATTATTATTATTGTTGTTGTTGTTGTTGTTGTTGATTTATTTCTTTACTCATTTATTCCCGGGTCCCCGCCAGTGACCTACGGTCAGAAATGGCCACATGACATTTTCCACTGAGCAATTTTGAAAAAAACTTCGCACAAATTTTACACAGATAAAGCCCTTCGTAAGGTGTGGGCTGTACTCGTGAGTACATTTTTTTGTATTTCTTTAAGGCATGGGCTACCAGGAATCCCTTCAGTGAGTCGATTGGAATCTTTTCCAATCAATCCGATGGCTCCAACTATAACTTGTTAATATCCTCAAGCGCTACATTTTTGAGATTTCAATATCGAGTTCTTTGTATTTTGATAGCTTTTTGAAGATCTTCAAAGATACATTGCAGTCTGCAGGGACGGCCATGTCACTAATGTCTTTGCGGTCTCTAATCACGATGTCAGGGAGATTAGCTTCGATTGTTCTGTCTGTGTGTCTTTCAAAGTCCCATAAAAATATTACAGGTCCTATAACCGGATCTGGGTGGTGTTCATATCAATTTCTTACAGTTTATTTTCCGTAGGTGTGGGCGAATTTTCAGGTGCATTTATTATTATTATTATTAATAATAATGATAATAATAATAATAATAATTTCCGGTGCTTCTGCTATATATTTAGAGATTCTAGACAAAATAAAAAGAAGAATGTGCAATGTTATTGGTCCTGACCTGGCATCTCCGCTTCAGTCACCTTACCCATCGCCATAACGTAGCTATCCTGTGCTTTTTTTCTTATAAATAATTTTATGATAATTGTTCTGATAAATTTCCCTCTATGACAATGATTCCCAACGTGAGGCGCATGACCCACCGGTGGGGCATGGTAATATTCTGGTGGGGTATGCATAGGATGTGCACCCTTCGGCTTACTATACCAACAGAATAAGGGGGCAATTCGAGACTGAATGAGAGGGTTAACGTTAATGCGTGTTATACATATGATGCATATACAGTATGTATGCATAAAAATATTTTGTGTGTATGTACGTACACGTGTAATTGGCATACATGTAAGAATTAAATATTACGGGGGGGTGCCAGAATTTTAGAAATACCATAGTGGCGCATGGCTCCAAATCGACTGGGAACCGCTGATCTATGCTATCGAGACGGTAAGAATTTAAACGCAGTACTAGATTGGCAGAAAGGTCTCATCATTTTAGAGTTGAAATGGCTTTATGTAGCCGTAAGTTCTATGCTAGCAGTTCCTTCTCTCGCCCTTCTCTTCCGGCTTTAAATGCAATGCCAATCATTATCTACTGTCTTTTTGTTTACTCTTCTATTGTTCGCGCTCGTCAATAATGTGATATGTCCCGGAAAGGGATATATTTGAACGAAGTAGCTAAGTGATTTTGGCTACTATAACCAAATAGAATATGGTAGCAGTAATCGACTAGTACGCGTCGTAGTCGCAGGTAAGAAGTGTAGATCAATGGCGTAGTCCAATCGGAGTCGTTATAGACTTAGCTCTCAGACTAAGACTCTTTGATTCTCCTACACATCCGTCGGTA
>CAHIKZ030005241.1:1632500-1655000 GCA_903632075.3 Acanthosepion pharaonis | reverse complement strand
TGCTTAGGCCCTATTGGAAGAATTGTCATTTAACTGATAACACTTTTCTTGCTATATGGGTTGTTCCTAGTAGGGCGTTTTTTTTCTGGGTGACTTATATGTTGATGTTACCTGGGGCACTGTTAGTAAAATTCTCCATTCCTTTTCTCACGGAGTCCAGAGCTCCGATTACTATTGGTACACTTTCAGTCTTCATTCCCCACATCCTGTTAATCTCGATTTCCAGGTTCTTGTATTGGGACAATTTCTCGATCATTTACATGCGGGTCTTTTCTCTCAGATGGTACTGCTATGTCAATAAGCATACACTTGTCTGAATGTCTTGTCTTTTATGATAACATCAGGTCTGTTGGCTTTTATCTCCCTGTCAGTTTGAATTGGCATATCCCAGAGGATAGTTACATCGTTATTTTGGGTAACTGTGTCTGGTTGGTGCTCATACCATCTCCCAGTGGTTTATTATTATTATTATAAGAAATACCCATGAAAATTTCACAGTTTTTCTAATTTGAATTTTCTGATGAATCCTAATTCTTCAGTTAATCATTGAATAAGAATATTTTGGGGTTCTACGACCATAAAATACCTATGGAAATTTCCCTTAAACTATAGTGGGTTATCAGTTATAGTGTATTGTATTAGGGTTGAAACAGATTAGTTTGATTTGGCCTTGTTAGTTAGATAGCCCACCATAAGAAGGGTATAAAACAAGAAAATCAAATTATAAAGTGAAACAACAAATTTATATACATATAAATCAATTAAGGTCTCTACAAATAAAATTAATGTATTTTGGTTGATACAAGGTCGTCAAAATATTCGTAGTAGTCCTTGCAAGAATGAGTTCATGTGTACGTAGGCAGGACCGTGTGTATGTATGTATGTATGTATGAGCGATATCGTAGGGTAGGAATGCCTTTGAAGTAATCGCTCAGTCTTAAAATGTTCCGTTCGTTTAATAAACGAGGTGAGGGAGAAAGGTAGAGATAATAACGATCGCTTGACGTTTGTCAAGGGAAGTGTTAATACGCTCGTCTCCTTCATTCTGGTGACAGGCGAACTTGCTCGTCTTTTATTTTGTTTGTGGTGCTTGAAAAGTTCATTTGGGAATTCACTCCTGGATATGATTCGGGCCTTTCCATTGGACGATGAACAAACTTCGCGTCGGCTCGCGAAAAGGTCCGTAAAAGAATTTGTTTCTGAGAATTGAAGATTATTTGAATTTTGCTTTTAAATGTTTCCTAGTTTTCCATTGGCCGAAAAACATTTCGCATCAAGGTGTGAAATTTCACGAGTTTTGTTTTGGATTCGCTTTTGCGTGCGTGCTAAGCAAAGTTTGTAAATTCGAGTCTTTTTTAATTTCTAACAAAATCAATGAGTCAGTGCCGAGCATTTGAATTTTAAATCTAGATCTTGTTTTGTTCACTACAAAACAGTTGAGCTTAACAACTTTAATGAAATATTGCGATAACAATTATAAATGTAAATGCTGGTCGTTATTTAAAGAAGTAAAAGGGTACAAATGAAAAAATTTAAAATTGACAAATTTTTCCACCTCACTGAAACAAATGTTAAACATTTCTATCTTCCCTTTCTTTCTTTCTTTCTTTCTTTCTTTCTTTCTTTCTTTTGATCAAACCGGAATAGTCCATTATTTATGAGATATTGGCAGAAGACGTTAAATCTTCTACCGTCCCTTCTTTCTTTCTTTCTTTATTTTTTCTTTCTTTCTTTCCTCACTGAAACCAAGTACCGTCACTGATATGTCTTCGTCTTTCCACGCGAGCAAAACGGCTCCAAATAAAGCCAAGGTCGTTTCATCTGCAGAGAAGGTGATGATCTCTGTTTTTTGACATACAAAAGGCATTTTTTTTTTACTGTTTTAAAAAGGGCCACACTATGATTAATGATGAACATGTCATTTTCGTTTAGTAATTATATATTTTTATTGCTCAAAGTTCAGTAGAGTTCAATAGTGTTATAAAAAACTCGGAGAATTCCAGTAAGATACCTTTAATCATTTCTAAGATACAACGGTTCAAAGCTTAATCTAACAAATGGACATTTTACTTTTGCACGATTTGGACAATTTTGCTCTTACACCCGATATATATATATATATATATATATATATATATATATATATATATATATATATATATATATATTAAAAATGGACAAGGTCAGACATTTTATTTATTAAAGACATTTTTATGTTTAACGTTGTTATTTTATAGATACAAGTATTTAAGCAAATGCTCTGTTTATGATAAACAGTATTAAATAACATTTACCGGCCTGAAGAGGCAAGGCACGTCAGCGTATATGACGGTTCCGTATAGGATGCAGGTTCGAATCCTGTCAAAGAACGAATATTTTCTATGAAAATTTCTCGGACATTCAGGCCGGTAAATGTTATTTAATACTGTTTATCATAAACAGAGCATTTGCTTAAATACTTGTATCTATAAAATAACAACGTTAAACATAAAAATGTCTTTAATAAATATATATATATATACATATATATATATATATATATATGTGTATGTGTGTGTGTATATATATATATATATATATATATATATATCAAAGTGAACATTGACGTCAACACTTAGAGACGACAGGCTGACGATTGCGCCTAGCGTAAAACAGCCTATCGCCTTTGACTTTTGACTTCAATGTTCACTTTTATATTTATACACGCTCTATCTCTGATATTGAGCACTTTATCCCATAAATATAGCACACCTTAAGACTATATTTCTTCATATATATATATATATATATATATATATATATATATATATATATATATATGTTAATAATAAATAGAGGGCAATAAAGACTATAGAAGGAACCGGAAACCCAATCTTAAGCAGGAAACAATGGATAAATCTGGTTGAAAATACTGAGGAGTGTGAACCAGACGATAGGGGAACAGGAGTAGAGGTTTATCCCTTGTTTCCTTTTAAGGAATGCTTTTCAGGTTCCTACTAAAGTCTTATTCAACTCTATACTTCTAGCATCTCGGTCTAAATTCTGAAATTTTATTTACTATTTATTTTTACTCATTAGGAGTAGATAGGTTCACCTATCGTCCGATTCATATTACTCCCCCGTATTTCGAACAGGAGTAGAGGTTTATCCCTTGTTTCCTGTTTATGATAAGGTTTCCGCTTCCTTCTAAAGTCATCTTATCCTCTTTACTTCTAGTATCCCTTTGCGTCTCAATGGCATTATCGATTTGCTTGGGGTAATTTCTTTTTATAAATACGAAAGAATACTATATATTCTACCCTCGTTTTTAACACAACAATTATATTTTTTTAAATCTATTTGTTTAAAGTAGTTTTGGAGAGGGTGCAAACAAGGAGGAAGCTTATATTTAACATCAGGAAGAGACAGCTGAAAATTCCGGGACACGTAATGAGAAAGGAGGGTTTAGAGAATCTGATACTCATAAGGCGAACAGAAAAAAAGATGGACAAGCGAAAGCAACGCGTGACATATTTAGAGGGCTTAAGCAAGTGGGTGGCAGAACAAGGTCTAGGAGAAGTAACAAAAGGACAAAACATATTGAGAACTACATGGGATGGCGGGGAGGTAGAGAGCCATGATCGCCTACGTCCTGAAGGGACACAGCACATAAAATAAAGAAGATTTATCGCCGGGTTGAGAGTATTTAGTGCTGGATTGTTATATGATATAATATATAAAAATATATATAAATCATGAAAACTTACCTTCGTTAATCATGTGATGTGACAGGCCACCTCGAAGAAGACAAAGCGACGTCTGCCTCCCGCGACAACTGAGCTACTCACGGAGTCAAGAGAGTATTGCGAGGGAATAAAAGAAACAAGTTGCCATGTTGGAATTTCGATGACTTAAAATATTTTAATGTAAGAATATACTTCATACGACTAAGGCTGAGTTAATGTAAAACATGTTTTCTATACATATCAATTGATTAATCCTTAAATAAAAGAATTTCAATAAAAAATGTCTATGTTTATTTTGGGAAGATTTTTAAAATCGGACAGAGATTTCTCTTTGTTTTATAAGCATCCAAAATGGCGTATTGAATCTTTTGTTGAGAGAAAAGAAAAAAAAAAAAGAAGCGGGAAAAATAATTCCTTCAAAGATTTATGAAATTATTGAATGAAATTAAAGTATTACTTCTTTTCTGGATCATTGTTATCCTGGTTCAAGAACGAAGTTATGACATTTATTCTGACTTTAAAATGAAATAGAAGTAAAAATAAAAAGGAATATAGATAAAAAAAAAAGAAAAAGAAAAATGAATGAAAAAGAAAGAAAGAATAAATATATATTAAGAAAGAAAGTAAAAGAGAGGTAGTAAAAAAGAGAGAATAGATAGATAGATAGATAGATAGATAGATAGATAGATAGATAGATAGAACTGACTGAGAAAGAAAGAAAGAAAGAACGAAAGAAAGAAAGAAATAAAAAGGGAGAACAGACGTTGATAGATAGATAGATAGATAGATAGATAGATAGATAGATAGATAGATAGATAGATAGAACTGACTGAAAAGGAAAGAAAGAAAGAAAGAAAGAAAGAAAGAAAAACCATGCGGAGATAGATAGATAGATAGATAGATAGATAGATAGATAGATAGATAGATAGATAGATAGATAGAACTGACTGAGAAAGAACGAAAGAACGAAAGTAAGAACAGAGATAGATAGATAGATAGATAGATAGATAGATAGATAGATAGATATTAATAAACGCAGATAAAAGAAAGAAAGTAAAAAAAGAAAAGAAGAAAGTAAGAAAGAAAGAAAGAAAGAAGAAAGAAAGAAAAGCGTGAAAACATTCTCTGAACAAAAAATTTCTCTGCTTAAACAGAATCTTCCAGTTTTGATTAATTACAAGCGTACCTCCGCCACTCGACTCCCACAAAAGACTTAGAATGTAGATAAGAACCCCCCCCCAAGAAGAACATGCCGTTTTTCTCATCTGTCATCACAAAATACGAAAACAATTGTCCTGCCTATCCATACCCCGACATTTTGTCTCGCCGGCATTTCTTTTGTCTTCTCACTCATTTTCTTCTCGGACATCTTTCATTTAACTTATCAAACCCCGACCCCGACCCCGTTCTTTTGGCAACTTGCAGACCACAGTTGCTTCGTACTTTGCCAGCCGATGATAACATAACTCACGCTGAAAAATAAATAATTAAATAAATAAATAAATAAATAAATAATAATAATAATAAATTTAAAATGAGCTGCAAAATACCGAAACAAATTGGATGGCGTCTCTGAAGATCTGAGAGATTCTGGAAATATTCACATCCCGACTAAGAAGTGTTTCCTAAAAAATTCCGATGTTTGGTCAATTGGTCACATTTTGCGAATTTAAAGGAATGAGAAATCTATATATAAATTTCTGTAACTTCCTTTTAGTCCGTCACACCCTATAGCCATATATTGACTGATCGGAAACAAATTTGGGTTCGTTGTTTTTGTTTGACGGCATATCAACCTCTAGGGGTTATTTAATGCCGAAATCTAAAATATTTTGAATACAGTTGTATGCCTTCAACTACAGATCAAATATATTCTTAGTAATTTTTTCTCTAAATATGCATTGTTGGTAATTTTACTATAAGTAGATATTGTTGGTTGGTTTGATTTTATTTAGCGGCATATCAACACCTCTATGGGTTATTTAATGACGAAATCTAAATATTTTGAACGCAATTTTATTATTTCTTTTTTTTTTGTTTTAGATAATAATGGTTTAGCAATACAAGTCTAATTAATTAACCCATAGCTGGAGGAGAAGAAATGGATCCATACCTTTCCCAAAGGGTATTTGCGCTTAAGTGAATATAACGAATCCAACTGGAATTGGAACTCGGGTCTCTGATTAACAATTACGAGCCATTATCCAATGCACCACTCGCACATCCAACCAACTACCTACTCACCAGGCTCGACGTTGCTTAACTTCTGGAACCGATGTTTTCAACGTGATATGGCCGTAAGCTTAAATTTGGGGTGGGGTGGAGGGTAAAGTGCAAACAAGTAGGGGGTGTAAACAGTACAGCTGGTTTTACTAGGGTGCGTAGCTTAGTACAATAAAATATTTTTTGGGGAAAAATTAACAGTTTTCTTATTTATCATACAAAATACTCTCACTATTTCAAAAACATTTTAATGATTAAAATAATAAATAAGTACTTAATAAAAATGCAATATTGTTTTTTTGCATATCTTTTCTTTAAGTTTTATATATATATATATATATATATATATATATATATATATATATATATATATATATATAAAAAAAATCTAGTTTGGCATGCTTTTTCAATAATCCAGTTTCCATGCTTATGCAAGAATTATAAAAAAAATCACAAGTCCAAACGCTTCAGAAAGTTGGAATATGGCTCCAGAATGACATATTAACGTAAGGCCAGTTGTATGATGCATGCTCAAGAGTAAGAAATCCTAAGAATTTATTCTTCGTTGTTAAAAAGAAAAAAAAAATAATCTTAAAAACCATTAAATTAAAGAAATTATTAAACGGCGAAGTAGGGTTTTTGTCAAAGTATTTTTTCCAAACAAATCTTATTCAAATTTTATTGATTGGTTTGTGAAAATGAACTAAACCAAATTTTGGGAAGTAGTGGAAACAGGTAAGGGGGGGTACAAACTACAGTTGATTTTACTTGGGTGCATAGTTTAGTACAATAAATTTTGATTCATTTTTTCTTTTTTGGGGGGGGAATTAAAAGTTTTATTATTTAACATACAAAACATTCCCACTATTTTAATGATTAAAATGACAAATACTCATCTATTTGTCTATATATAAAATTCTGTGAAATTGGAGTGGGGGGAGTGAAAACAGGTAAAAGGGTTATAAAGTACAGATGGTTTTACTAAGGTGCATAATAAGTGCGAAGTAAGATTTTTGTTGAAGTATTCTTCCAAATAAACCCAAATTGTCCATACAAATTCCATCGATTGGTATGCTAAATTGAACAATGCTAAATACTGTGAGGATTTTTTAAAGAAATCTTGTAAAGAAAAAAAGATAAAGAAAAAAGATGCATTAAAATGAAAAACATGGAATGAAAAATGAAAAAAAGAAAAGACAAAAAAAGGAAAAGAAAAAAAAAAAGAAAAAAAAAGAAAAAGAGAAAAAAACCAAATGAATGAAGAAATGAAAAAAAAAAAAAGTGTTGAAGAAAGAATGAAAAAAAAAGAAAAAAAGAAAGACAGCGAGAAAAAATAAAGAAAGAAAAAGAGGAAAAAAAAAAAACGAGCCGAAGAAAAGAAGAAAGAAAAAAATAAAAAAAAAGAAAAAAAAAAAAGAAAACAAAAAGAAAAAAAAATGAATGACTGAAGAAATGAGAGAAAAAAAACCAGCCGAAAAAAAAGAGACGAAAAAAAATAAAAAAGAAATGATTGAAAAAATAAAATGAAAGAGAGCGAAGAAAAAATAGGGAAATAGAAAAAAAATAAAACCAAAAAATAGGAAAGAAAACATGAAAAAAAAAATGAAGCAATGAAAAAAAAATAAATAAAAGAAAATAAAATAATTAAGAAAATGAATGAAAAAAAATATTAAGAAAGAAAAACGAAACAAAAAAAAAATAAATATATTAAGAAAAGAAAGACAGAAAAGAAAAGAAAAAGAAAATAAAAAAGAAAAATTTAAATGTATTAAGATAGGAAAAAGAAAGAAAAAAAAATGATTGAATGAAGAAATGAAAAAGAAAGCCGAAAAAAAAAAAGAGAAATGTATTAAGAAAGAAAGAAAATGTGTAAAGAAAAATAGAAATGATTGAAAGAAAAGAAAAAAAGAAAATATGTAATATTTAAATATATCAAGAATGAAAAAATGTGAAAAATTTTTAAAAGAAAGAAAAATGTAAAAAACAAAAAAGTGTAAATGAAAAGAAAGAAAAAAATAAATATTTTTGAAAAAAGAATGAAATGAATGAAATATTTTTTTAAAAAAAAAAAATGAAAATATAAAAAATGTTTTAAAAAAGAAAAAATGTGAGAAAAAAAAGAAAAAGAATGAAAGAAAAAGTCAAAAGATGGATAAAAAATATTTTTTACAAAAAATAAAATAAAAAAGAAATATGAATAAAGAAATTAACAAATGAAATGTATTAAAATGTGTAAAAAAGAAATTACAAGGAAAAAAAAAAATGAAAAAAGTAGAGGAAAATATTTTTAAAAAGAAGAATGAAATAGGGAAATAGATAATTAAAATAAGAACATTTTTAAATGTATTAAGAAAGAAAAAGAAAGAAAAAAATATAAATATATAAAAAAGAAAGAAAATTTTTTTTAAAAGAAATAAACAAAAAAGAAAGAATATGTGCCAATATATTAGGAAAAAGAAATTATGTAAATATATTAAGAAATAAATAAAGAAAATATTTCAAATATATTAAGATAAAAACTGAGGAAATATTTTGAGAAAGACAGAAAGAAAATGTGTAAAAATATTAAGAAAGAAAGAACGAAACAAAGAAACAAAAATTTGTAAATATATTAAGAATGAAAATTAAGAATATTGAAAAACAGAAAAAATTGTGTTAATATTTTTTAAAAAGAAAAAATTCGAAAAGATTGTAAGAAAGAAAATATAAAAATTAAGAAAAAAATTTTTTAAGAAAGAAAAAAAATGTGTAAATATCTTTTGAAAAGAAAACATTAAATCTGTTAAAAAAAAAAAGAACTAAACAAAATGAACAAAAAAAGAAAATCTGAAATATAGTAAGAAACATTTAAAAAGGAAAAAAAGAAAAAAAATATATTAAAAGGAAAGAATGAAAAATATTTTAAAAAAAAGAAAATAAAAATGAAATATATTAAGAAAAAAAAGAACATAAAGAAAAAAAAGAAGAAAATATGTTAAAAGAATGGAGAAATTTCAACATTCAATTCCATGGTCAAATAAAACCACTTTTCACGCCCAACCCAGTTCTGCGGAATCAGAATTTATGTTGCTTGCCTTAATCTCACACTGCAAAAAGTAAACATGAGTTGAACACAAAACGATAAAAAAAAGCTCGTAAAAAACCGAATGAATGAGCCAATTTTTCTGCGGAAAGAAAATATGCCATGCAGATTTAAATTTTTTCCCACTTGTGACGAATGCAGTTATCGATTTTTTTTTTATGCTAGCATGCTAGTTGACATTCGTGTCAATCAGCTGTTGGCTCTCACGCTGGCCAATAGAATCTTCCTGCCTATTCGTGGCAGCCAGCTATAGGCTCTCACTCTGGCCAGTAGAAAATGGCCGCAAACTACATGAAAACTGCCTGAGAAGCATGAAAAAAATCTATTATTTCCACTATCGAGCCACAGGTGAAACATGGCAGCGGCTTCTCATGACTTCCCTGTTGACTTAATTCTCTTCCTCTTTTCAGATTATTGCTGGGAAATTATGCCTTGGACGATGCAGCAGAAGAACTTTTGTGTGAAGACATATTGCAAAACTAAGTCTTTCAAGATTGTTTCAAGCAAGATAAACAGAAAAAAGTTCAATTTCAACACATTTCCAAACAAGAGTCAGTTTTGTCTATTTATTTGATGTAAATTCTTTTCATATCGTTTGATAAGCTTAATAGCATTACCATTAAACGAAGAAAGAAAATCACAATATTTATACATATTTTTTTTAATCCTATCTAAGCTTTCGGCTTACATAAGCCATTATTAAAGATGACAATTACTGTACAATATATTAAACAATAGACGGACAAGACAGTGATGATAGTGTTATATATATATATATATATATATATATATATATATATATATATATATATATAAAAGGCTCAAACACTAATATTCCATGGTTATAATTAATTACATTGGAATCGTAATCACGATCCAATTCATCAGACCTAAAAATTAAAAAAACAAAAAAAAAAAAAAAAACTTTTTTTTTTATCGAATTGGTAAACATAGTCTGATGAATTGGATCGTAATTACGATTCCAATGTAATAAATTATAACCATGGAATATTATTTGAACCTTTTATATTACATTCTTTTTTACTCTGTCCTGACATTGATTTCTACCTGGATTCTATACTCTTGGGAATTTATTTATAAAATATATTTATATATATATATATATATATATATATATATATATATATATAGAGAGAGAGAGAGAGAGAGAGAGAGAACTTTTTTTTTTTTATAATATTATCTTTCTATATCTATCTATCTATCTATATCTCTCTCTATCTATATATATATATATATATATATATATATTTATATATATAAATATAATATATAACATAAAGTCAACACTTAAAGGTGACAGTCTGTTTCATGCTATATATGCAATCGTCAGGCCACCTGACGATTGCATCTAACATGAAACAGACTGTCGCCTCTAAGTGTTGAATCGTATGTTCACTTTTATATTTACACACAATCTATCTCTGATATCGAGGCACTTTATCCCATAAATATAGCACACCTTAAGACTATATTTCTTCATTCATATATATATATATATATATATATATATATATATATATATATATATTATACAGCAAAAAATCCCAAATTACCTCATGTAGGTATAGTCTATTTTAAACTGGCACAACCATATGCCAGATTTCTTCAGCCCTAGACTGGCTGTCTCGGAATCAGGGGATTTAATTTAATTTAGAATAGCAGTCAGGGTTGGTGACAATTGTGGGGCGTGAGGTATCTCTTTAAAGAGATCGGCCAGAATGGGAGTTTATTTATGACCAAAGATTTAGTTGTATATAGATAGATTTGGGTTTCTGCTATGCCAACAACATATATGTTTTAATAGGATTGACAATAAATTCTATTTAGACAATAAAGGTTTTATAATATTAAGTGATGCGGGATATATATATATATATATATATATATATATATATATATATATATATTATATTTCGATTATAGGTGCAGTTCAATTTATAATTACATGAATCATTCATCCAAAAAGAAATATAGAAGTTAATGATTTAAATGGCGAGAATACATCTTCGCAAACTATTTCAATAAAGTACACTAATCCCGAACCTGTATATGAATGATATGATCCCTGTTTATAAATTTCAGTTGCATTGCATAAGGTCTTTTGTTTTCTTTTTTTTTAATTTTTACAAGCTTTCGTCTGTTCCTACAGACATCATCAGGTATGGAAATAGATTTTGTTCTTGTTTTTTTACTTCTCGGTAATAAGAGGACAACGAAAATAGAGATGTAATCTGAAAAAAAGCTATGAGAAATGTGTCATTGTTTTGGAACGTGCAGTTGCAACGCTGAGTTTGAATTTTAAATTTTAAGGTTGTGCGTATTCATATACATGTATGTATGTAATATTATATACATATATATATATATATATATATATATATATATATAGAGAGAGAGAGAGAGAGAGAGAGAGAGAGACAGAGGGATCTTTTATCTGCTTTCCTGCCAGTATTAATTAGCTTCTTTCTTGTTAGATGCCACAACGAAAAAACAGTCACTAGTCTTAACTTGAAACATTCCAAGTACGTACGCGTTTGCACATACGCATGCCCGCGCTCACACACACACTCTCTCTCTCTCTCTCTCTCTCTCTCTCTCTCTCTCTCTCTCTCTCTCTCTCAAAATCACCCTGTTCTTTTTTCCTGTAGCCCAACCGGTAATGATAATAAACATCTTCCGATATAACGGTAGATATCGATTCGATGCAGTTCTTTCTCTTATTACCTACCGAGCTTTGTGAAATAAGAGACACGGTGACCATATATCTACGATATACACTAAATTCAGCATGAAATATATAGGAAAAAATTGTGGCAGATCTCTAGAGCCAGCCCTGACGCGATGAAGGAGAATTCTTCTGCGTACCATGTTCCTTCAGGATATGAACAGTCATATCTCACCACGAAATTCCTGTCTAACCCTTAAGAAGGATTTTCTTTTCGCCAATCCCTCTCATTCCCTGTTATGCCATCCATTAAACTGCTTCTCTCAGCGACTCTTGTCTTCTATACGTCCTGTGAGTGTCTGGTTCACTGAGCTCTCTTTTCTTGGTGTGTCGTAGAAGTTTCAATTGTGATTCTAACTATAATTGTCCTGTTTGTTTTCAATTTCTTTTTCTTTTTTTTTTTTTCGTTCCTGACACTTTCATTCCTTGGTATTCTCATCATCCTTCTGTAGAACAAAAAAGAATTAATTATAAACTCTCCTTTGAGTCCTGTGAATATCTGATTCTCTGAGCCCTCTTTTCTCAGAGTATCGTAGAGGTTTCAATTATTTCTTTGTGATTATAAGTATGATTAGCCTCTTTGTTTTCCATTTCTTTTTTTCGTTCCTGGCACGTTCAATCCATGGCATTCTCAGCATCCTTCTGTAGAACAAAAACATTAATTATAAACCCACCTTTGAGTCCTGTGAGTGTCTGATTCTCTGGGCCCTCTTTTCTCGGTGTGTCGTAGAAGTTTCAATTGTTTCTTTGTGATTCTAAGTATAATTATCCTCTTTGTTTTGCATTTCTTTTTTTCGTTCCTGTCACGTTCATATTCTCAGCATCCTTCTGTAGAACCAAAAAATTATAAATCCTCCTTTCCCAGCGACCAGAAAATTCTTTTAGTTAAAATTTTTTGCGATACCTTGTATAATTACAGAGTCTCTCAAAAAATGTATACACATTTTGAAGCTTTCTCAATAAGTAATTAACCAAACAGAACGAACTATATCTGATTTAAATAATGCATATAAAAACAGAATTTATTATAAATGCATACTCTTATGGTTTTATCATCATGCAAAAACCCTTGCGAAAAGTATGAATCCATCTCTTCTTTCCCCAGCTATGGGTTAATTAGGAAGAGTTCTATCACTAAATCATTATTGCCTAAAAAGTAAAATTTCTTACTATCCAAAATAATAATTTTCGAATAAGTTATATATATATATATATATATATATATATATATATATATATATATATGTGTGTGTGTGTGTGTGTGTGTGTGTGTTTAACAGCAATATGTGTGTGTGTGTTTTGTGTGTGTGTGTGTGTGTGTGTGTGTGTGTGTACTGGGTGTAACAGCAAAATTGTCCAAATCGTGTAAAAGCAAAATTGTCCATTTGTTTGATTAAGCTTCGAACCGTTGCATCTAAGAAATGAATAAATATATCTTACTGGACTTCTCAGAGGTTTTATGTAACACTACTGGACTCTACTTTGGACACTACGAATGTATAATTTCTCTCCGAGCTTAACGGAAGAATCGTGATGAAATCGATCATAAACGAAAATGACAGGTTCATCATTAATTAACCATAGCTAAAAACTGGAAGCTCATGAAGGCTTGAAATGAAATTCAAATATTTTTTTTTTTTCTAGGATCGTTTTCTACCTTATTCAAGATGATCATCGCCCTCTCTAACCTTCTAACTTTCTGTCCTGGAGTAACAGGGTACCTCACAGATTTTACGTACGATTTCGTTTTCAATATTTTTTCACTGCTATTTGGACTGTCATAGATGAAACTTCTCTCTCAAATAAAATAAAAACACTGAACACACACACACACACACACATATACATACATATATATATATATATATATATGTACAGGGTGTAATTGTGCAACAGCAAAATTGTCCAATTGTTAAATTAAGTTCTGAACCGTTATATCATAGAAATGGTTAAAGATATCTTACTGGAATTCTCCAAGGTTTTATAACACTGTTGCACTCTACTTTGATCAGTAAGAATGTATCATTACTCTCTAAGCTTAACAGAAGAATCGTGATGAAATCGATCATGAAAGAAAATGACATGTTCATCATTAATTAATCATAGCTAAGGATCGGAGGCCCATGAAGGTGTGAAATAAAGTTCAGTATATATATATAAAATTCTTCCCGGATCATTTATATATATACTATTAAAAATATATACTTATTCAAGATGATTCTCGCCCTCAGTCTCTCTCTCTCTCTCTCTATATATATATATATATATATATATATATATATATATATATATATATATATATATATATATATATACTTTCTCTTTATATATATATATATATATATATATATATATATATATTATATATATATATATATATATATATATATATATATATATATATATATATATATATATATTTATTCAAGATGATCTTCGCCCTCTCAACCTTCTAACTTTATGTCATAGAGTAACAAGCTGCCTCGGGTTTCGCGTACAATTACATTTTCAAGTCTTTTTTCACTACTCTTTGAACTGTCATAGCTGAAACTCCTCTCTCACGTGCCAAGCGTCTTATGGCTTGAGTTGGATCTTTTCTAATTGATCTCTTTAGCTCTAAGTTGAAATGATGATCCTTCTTCCTGTTGTGACCTCCTGATCCAGTTTTCCTCTCTACTGTTCCCTCTTTTTTAAACTTATTCACCAATCTCTTGATGGTTCTTGAATGGACTTTGAAGATGGAAGCCAGAGTATGAATATTGGTACCATTACTGAAGGCCTGAATGATCATTTTGGTCTCACTATTACACAGTTAGGAAGACAGTGGGGCTGAGACAAATTTATTTTAACCTGTTCTCTTTCGAGCTGAATAACTTGAAGGGTTTACCAGTGATTCTTACGACAAATAGTGTCATGATGGTTAAATGCCCTATCTGAGAACATTGAGAAAAAAAAAGTTTTTTTTTTTTAGATATTAAACATTTTGCGGTATAGATAATTATACTGTTACATGAATAATATATATATATATATATATATATATATATATATATATATATAATAATAAAAAATATTAAAAAAAATGAAAATCTTTAGGCACACTGGGTTGTATATTAATATTCTTTCGTTTTTATTATTATTTCATTTAGATTGACCATGGCCATCATCAGAAAAAAATATTTCTGCTTGCTGGTAGCAGTGAACTACAGAAATGAATGTCTTGATGGAGAAAATGAACTTTTGTCTGAAGTTTTCATTTGTTTTTTATTTTTTACTTTTTTAACATGATATATATATATATATATAAATATATATGTGTGTGTGTATATATATATATGTGTGTGTGTGTATGTGTGTGTGTTTCTTTGAATAATATAGACATATTGTGTCTACTTATTTTTATCAAGTTTTTCTAAAATAGAAATGTTTCAAAATTAATTTCATTTATTTGTGAATAAGTCCTGAAAGCTTCATTAAAATCCGACAATTATTTGATTTTTGCAAGAATTTCCAAATCAACATGTTTTTCACAGATAAAAAGACGCTAACATTTCCTATACTAATTTGTCGCTACCCGCTGACGTAAAACATTTAATGAAAATTTTGCAAGTTTTATAAAGGATTAAAAATATATATATAATTAAAAATAAAAAAAAAATCGTTTGGTTTTTCCGCTTATTAATAACAATGATTCTGACGATAACATTTTCTTTTTATTGGGGGCATTTTTTTTTATGCATGCACATTTTTAGAGGTACTTAAATGTATTGCAAGAAAAACTTATGTGACGTCTAGATGATGATTGGCTCCTAACGTAGGCCTTAGCAACCTCAGTATAGGATTTCCTTTCATTATCAAATTGATTTTATTTCTTCCCGACTGTTGGCGCTTAAGCACCTGCCATTCTTGTTCACACATCCGACATTGATTTAAGAGCGGCGGAAGAAACTGACCTTCGATATTTTCCCGAAATCCCTCCAAAGAGCTTCCGCTTTGGTTCGTCGTCAGATAATTACGAGGGAATTACGAGAGATAGACAGAGAAAGAAAGCGAGATTAAAGTGCAGGCATAATAACTGACAGAACAAAAAGAGACACCGATTAAATGACATAGATTTTGTTTATTAGGGTCCACGTTGATATTCAACAGGTTTTACCCACTCACACATAAGATGTCTTTGGTGTTATATCGGTTAGCATTATTTCCATGTGTATGCATATTCGTGTGCGAATATGCTGGACTCCTGTCCTCATCTTTGTCGCCATATTTATCACAACGTTTCGGCCGTTGTACGCTCCGGTCTTCTTCAGGTGATTGAAATGTCTAACTGAGCCCTTTTATTACGCTCACTGGGGCAGACTGTTCTAGTTCCACGTGCCATGTCTAATGGATGTCAGTTAGCAGTTATCTCCTGTTAGTTACCCTCTCCAAGTTCTCCACTGCCTTAACCGGGTATTGATCTCACGCTCTTTGGGTCCTGTCACTGGATCCAACCAACGCCTTTATCCACAGTGCCATGTGTCCTTGAGGACATCTGAGTATGAATTTGCTGAGCGAAATAAAGGGGTCAGTTCGACATTCTAACCACCTGAAGAAGGCCGGAGCGTACACCGACCGAAACGTTATGATAAATATGGCAACAAAGATGAGGTCAATAGTCCGAATAATGTAAATAATGTACATAATACCTCATCTGAGAAATATAGACAGATGCGTACTCCTTCTGTGAACATACACAAACACACACATACATATATATATATATATATATATGTATAAATGTATATATATATATATATATATATATATATATATATATAAAATAATTATATTAAAATATATATTATTTATCTTATGCATTAATAATGTTATATATTTCTCGCGCGGTTTTCATTTAAACTTATATAACTTATAACAATTTAAAGACGATGGACATATCAACTAATAAACAGATCTAACATAAAATATATATATATCAATATCAGTGATAGATTAACATATTTAATCCATTAAATATATATAAATTAACCCGAACAAATAAATAAATAAACAAACAAGTCACTCCCGCAAAAATAATCGCCAGGATAAATTACCCATAATGCACCACTGATCCTTATATATAAATTGTCGAGAAAAAATCCAACATTCGCCGCCTGACGATTGAGTCTAGCATGAAACAGCCTGTCGCCTCTGAATGCTGACTTCACTGTTCACTTTTGTATTTATATTAACATACGCTCTATCTCTGATATTGAGCACTTTATCCTATAAATATAGCATTGCCTTAACCGGGTATTGAACTTACACTCTTTGGGTTCTGTCACCGGATCTAACCAACGCTTTTATCCACTGTGCAATGTGTCCTTAAGGACAAAGAGTGTAAGTTCAATACCCGGTTAAGGCAGTGGATAACTTTCAGAGGGGAATTAACAGGAGATAACTGATAACTGACATCCATTAAACTTGGCACGTGGAACTGGAACAGTCTACCCAAGTGAGCGAAATAAAGGGTTCAGTTCGACATTCCAACCATCTGAAGAAGGTCGGAGCGTACAACGGTCGAAGCGTTGTAATAAATATGGCGACAAAGATGAGGACAATAGTCCAAATAATGTAAATAATGTTGCCTTTTAAAGTTTTTACATTCTAGCTTCTTGGTGTCATTAAGAAACGAGATGAGAATATCGTTTTTTTTTTTTTTTCGTTTCGTCTTGCTTTTTTTTGCTTTTTTTTTTTAACAAAACCATTTATCTGACGTACATAAATTATCATTCAGTTATCAAGTTATTTTCCTTAGTTTTACGTTTCAGCTAATTCGTGTATTCCGCCATGACAGTTCAATTTTTAGGTTCAAATCCAGGCGATTCTGAGAATAAGTTCAGATTGCAAGAGAATAATTCTGGATTCTTAGAAAGAGAAAAGAAAAGGAGAATAAATTGTTATAAATCTACAAAACTATTTTTTATATCCTCAGGACTTTCATATATGATTTAACACACACACACACACACACACACACACACATGGGGAAAAAATTAATGACAAGGTGGAAAAAGTTTTCTTGTGATGCATTTTATCCTTCAGGATTTAATTAGAATAATTTTTCTTTTTTTACGTAGGTGCAACTGCACATGCGCACGTACGAGGGATGCCGGGAATTTCAAATTATTTATTTTTTTTTAGTCTATCCAATTTCATTTGTTAGAGTCTTTTTCTTTTTTTGTGGCAGACTTTACCACATTAATTTACCTTTGATAAGAAAACAGGACTCACGCAAGAAGAATAACCACAAGACATTGTTGCACATAAAATATACGTATATTAACAAGATGTACAATATCAAACAACCATGTGAAATGTATTTTAACAAGATGTACAATATCAAACAACGATGTGAAAGAAAACATGCATTTAAGTAAGAAAGGTTGAATTAATCAAGAGTTGCCTCCCTTTGTCTGAAATTTAAGAGTTCAGTGAGAGATAATTATTTGGTTTAAAGTTCACTGGATAAATGTTCATGAGTGTTTCATGATATGACTGTTCTTGTGATATTACTGTTGAAAAGTATTGTTGTGTCAAAAGAAGTGGTATGTTTGGGTCAGTGATTATGGCAGGTTAAGTTTAATTGTAAGACAGAAGAAGATCAGCCTTTCCCCCCCACCCACCCCCTTTTCACCTTGTGCCACACTTGTACATTTTTTTTTATGTCCAATAAATATCTTAATGGCAGTGGCTAATATTTGCTACCCAAACATACGAGCATCCCACAACACAGACTTGAATGTTATTTTTGGAAGACTTAAGGAAAGCTTCTATGAGCCACTTCTCCCCAAAAGTGCACAAATTTGACTACTTAAAATATAAAGCGATTCCAAAATTGTCGCATAACTGCGATTTGTAAATTGCCTGTAGAAAATGTATTAGTGATTTATTAGCCAATGATCGTTTGGCATTGTACATGTGATTTTGTGTTTGTTTGTATATACGTAAGTAGGTTCGCACAGCAGCATAGAAATAAGGCTCTAAATGACAAAGACTAACATATTTTCATTATGATACCGACTACGAACTATCTTGTACTTGTTATTTTCTGAAAGATTTTCATTTATCATCTACGAACACTAACAAAGAGCTTAGTAGCAGTGTTACTTTAAGTGTGAAATCAAAATTAAAACTTCAAGTGACGCTATAATTCAACTTCATAAGATTATCTAAATGATCATTTAATGATTTCTATGTCACTGTATTTTGAACCTCCCATTCCATTAACAAAATGATCCAACATTCAATAATAATAATAATAATAATAATAATACCAAACAACTTCTATAGGTACCTCCATGAGAACTAGTAAAATAAATTTTCAGCACGTTTTTTTTTTTTTTTTTTGTATGACAGAGATTAATTTGGAAAATCTTGCAAAATAAAAATAATTGTCGGATGTTAATGAAACTTTCAGAAACTATTCACAAATGATGGAAATTATTATAAATATGTTTTCCTTTTTTAAAGTCATGGAAAAAAAATATTTTTTTATATTTATTATCCCCCCCATAACTAATTTTATGAAAACTCTAGAAATTCCATCGCATTCAATTTAGTGATTATATTAGTTAAAAGCACAAGGCTATGAGGAAAGCAAATCATGTATTTTTTTTAATTGGATCCCCCCCCACCTGAAAATCAGCTCTAAATTGTAACATACAAAACTAAATAAAAGAAAGATATCATTTAATTTCAAATGCTTTTATTTGCTTTTAGTTGTTTTTATGAATATGGACAATATTTTCTGAAAGTTCTTAAGGCAATGGAGTTATTTTTTACGAATTAAAAAAAAAAATTACACTCGTATCCTTTTCATAGAGCATCAGGTTTCATTTTGGTGCTATTTACTACAGCATTGCTATTGCATATAAAAAGTTTTACACATCAAATTTATTCAAGCCATTTTTTTATTATTAACCATTTGGTTTTCTTTTTATAGTTATTTTTATACATATATGCATATATATATATATATATATGTATGTACGTTTATATATATATATATATATATATATATATATATATATATATATATATATATTCTATATAATTCTCAAGTCAAGTCATTTACCATTGTTACAAATGTGTATTTTCGTTATATTGATGCAACCAAAAGGTAATATTTTTAGGTACCTCCACTTTTTCGTCGAAAAACCAGAACAGCATGATGAAAAAAAAAAAAAAAGGCCCCAAACTTAATAAAAATGTTTATTTTATTTTTAAGAGGAAAGACCAGATTGTAGTGGATCTAAGAAGGTTGCGTGAATATTTAAGATTGTGCTGCAAATAAAATATGCAATATCCACAAACATAAATTATAAGAAATGGCCAAATGGTAACGATTTTTAATCACGACAAAAAATACATGTTTGAAACAACAGATTAAATTATATACACAATTTACAATTTTTGGGGGCCCTCCGATAGCTGTGCTAGCCTGGTCACAAGTCATCGTGCTGGCCTTGTTCAAATTGTTGATCTCGCTAGATAACACGCTTTTTCCCAGAAACTGTAACTAAGGTCTGCTCAGCATAGTTGCAGTATAAACAGGTGCGCTCTGTGGGTGTTGAACAAACGCAAATATGCCTGAGCAAGCGTCTGCAATAGGGATTGGCTAGCCTCCCCAGTAAACGGGTATTCTCGAATACGAGTGGCCAGCTATAGA
Organism: Acanthosepion pharaonis; assembly: GCA_903632075.3. Classification (NCBI taxonomy): domain Eukaryota; kingdom Metazoa; phylum Mollusca; class Cephalopoda; order Sepiida; family Sepiidae; genus Acanthosepion; species Acanthosepion pharaonis. The sequence continues at coordinate 1,634,514 of CAHIKZ030005241.1, read as the reverse complement.
TGTCTGTATGTGGATGTATGTAAGTGAATACAGTTTTCGTCTTGCGTGAATAAATGTCCAACTCCACTTTGCTTAAAGTATCAGCATTTATATTTTACAGAGGTCAGTTTTCAATTAGCACCTCACTACACGGTGAGAGAAAAAAAAACTATGTTTATTAGTATTATTACTAATTTTAGCAAACTCACATTAAATAAAAAACACGTCAAAAATTAAAGTATAATCATTTTTTTTAATAATGTAAAATGTAAATCATCAATTTTTTTTAAAATGCTATTTATGTCTCGAAAATCTGCTCCGAATTGTAAAATAAAAAATAAAACTAAGCTAAAAATAAAACTAAGAATTAATTTTTCTACGAAATAAATGTCTGGGATGGTGTTTTAATTTCTTTCATTGAACTGGGTAGAAGTAAAATTGTTTTTGCTTTTTACGATTAAAAATGTCTCAAATCTTAAACTATTTTTTTTATCCAAATAGAAAAATTGCTACGTTGTTCGACAACTCCATCTTTCTCAAACAAAACTGATTTTAAAAAGGAAGCTGTGGAGAGTGATAATGATAGATCATGTCCTAAAATTTATTCTTATTATTCACATGTAGCATTATTTATTTTTAGTAGGATTAATTATTTCTTATTAATTATTGTTTATCATTGTAACACGGCGTATAAACACGTCCAAAAACTAAAGTAGATCCACGCGTTGAATTTTTTTTTATTTGTTATTTTCGGCGATGTTTTTTTTTTTTTTTTTCATCATCAAATTCAAGTATAAGTGATCTGTAATTTTTGGGGACCTTCAAAAAAAAAAAGAAATACAACTATTAAAAGAAAAGTATCTAATATTAAATATTTTAATTTGTATTTTAAAAATTGTCGTAAAAGTTTCAAATGGAATAAAATTCCTCTGTGCGGTTGTCATTTCCGGATGTGTGCTGACTGACACAAAGGTGAAGGTTATGTTTTATGAAGGCAAATAAGTAGATAAATATGTCATTTTGGAAATATCTTTAAATATTTATAATAAACTTTTATAATAAAACGTATGTAAATAGATAATGAGTGGAAATTATCAAAGACTATAGAGAAACGTTAAGAGCGAAATTTTATAATGAATGATAAACTTTGAAGTGTCACCATTTTCTCTTCACATAGAGATGTAGATCATAGATGAGTGTTAATCGACTAAGATTCATTCAACTCTGGTTTCCGGTCAGGAATTGCGGATAAATCTTTCGCCTTTTACTAAAGATTTCCGTGGCCGGGAACAATTTAATGAGTCTATAGACTTATTTTTGAAACCTTACTTTATTGTAGGGTAAAAACTTAAAGCAAAAACAGACTTTCTCCTTTGGGAACTGTATTTAGTTCCAGGCCCGATTTTTAGGCTAGTTTAGAAATAAAGTAACTATTGTTACTTATTTTATTATAATTATACATTTTTAGGATTACAGAAGTACTGAGAAAGTAATTGACTATTAAAAATGTGTAGTTTTTTAGCTGAAGATTAACATTTTGTAGACCTCATTTACAATATCCAAAAGTAGCGGATTAAAGTTTATCGTATAAGATTTATCTTTACATAAATACTTTAAATGTTATTTTCCTTATTTTTATAGCATGTTTATGAATATTTTGAGAGATGGTCACGTCTAAGTAATTTAGTTTTATCTTTGTGTTTCATTTTTTTTTTTCTGCTTACATTCTCCCACCAAATCATTTAGTAAAACAGAATTTTATTACAAACGAACTTTATGGACAATGTAATGGATTTAAATTTTTACGTCCTGGGATATTTTGTAGGTCCCCTGTGAATATGCGGTATTTTTGTATATGCTGGATTAAGTATTTAGGGATGAGTCGTTGTGGGGAATGGACAAATTGGAATGGATCGTGATAAACTAGGATAGCGATTCAATTGATTTCCCATTTTCTATTTTTTACGAAGTAAATAATCTTTCGCCTTTTACTAAAGATTTCCGTGGCCGGGAACAATTTAATGAGTCTATAGTC
>CAHIKZ030005241.1:1590000-1627500 GCA_903632075.3 Acanthosepion pharaonis | reverse complement strand
AGGCAACCGGATGTCTAGCCACACTGATGAGCTGTAAACAGCGAAACAGTCTGTCTGTGGATGACGTTATATATATATGTTAAGACATGCTTTATGTTTATACATTCTTTTTTATATATACAAATATTTAAGTAAATGCTCTGTTTATAATAAACAGTATTAACAACATTTACCGGCCTGAATATTTTGGCAGCATGTTTTCATTGAGACATGTTTCATTGAATAATTTAGACAAGTTTTGACTACTTATTTTCAATTTGATCCTTTCATATTCACGGATAAGCTTTTTGGTATTATTATTGAACGAAGAGAGAAAATCGCCGTGTTGATACATATTATTTATTCATTCCGAGTACTTTCGACATAGCAAAATGTCATCATCAGGGTGTTGTTTTTTTGCAAGACTGTAATATTGTAGCGTTCATTATTATTGAAGACAAAATTGTTGTGTTCATCTGTAAGTTAAATTTGTTACTGGTGGAGTGAAGAACGCTGAGACAAGGGAGATAACTAAGTATAGTTTTTGGAGAGATTTTACGAAATACGTGGTGATACTCATCCATGTATTCATAACCCAACGGATTGCACCCCCAGAGCCACGCCTTTCCTATCCCCTGAACCGATCCATCGGAGAGCATTAGCTGATTCAAGCAAGGACATACAAGTAATAGAATTTGATGGATTTATGCAAATCATTATTGTAATTCCTTGAGTCTAGAAGAATCCTCAACAGAATGCAGAAAGCACTGAATGGCCGTTTCGTCCTATTTTAGGACTCATCAGCAGAGTACATTCACAACCGAGATTCGAACCCGAACCATTTCGATAAAACGCAAGCGTCATGACAACAGGCTTCGGCGACGAAGAAGAAACTGACTAGACTCGATATAGCGCCGCTACTCACAAATTCCGCGGTGATACTCATCCAAGTATTCATAACCCAACAGGTTGTGCCCCAAGAGCCACGACTTTCCTCGAACCGATCCATCGCAGAGAATTAGCAGGGTCAAGCAAGGATATACAAGAATCTTTCTTTCTTTCTTTCTTTCTTTCTTTCTTTCTTTCTTTCTTTCTTTCTTTCATTCTTTCTTTCTTTCTTCTTCATCTATTCTTTCTGTCTAGTCTGTTCTTTTTCTATCTATGTCTCTATCTCTATCTATTGTCTTTCCTTCTTTCTTCCTTTCATTTTTAGTCTGATCTATCTATCTATCTATCTATCTATCTATCTATCTATCTATCTATCTATCTATTGTATTCTTTCCTTCTTTCTTCCTTTCATTTTTAGTCTGTTCTTTTTCCCTATCTATTCTTATCTTTCCATCTGGTAGAAGAGTAAGCATGAAGCGTGTCTGCTTAGTCATTTAATGGAACCCATCTACCAAATTATTAACTAGAATCGGAATCTATTACTCGTCTATTTTAATCAGTTTCCGACACGACCACATGTCGAGCTCCGTATGAATCTATCCATAAATATTCGCTGAGGTAACAGCCACCCTGCCGTTAGTAAACTGAGCAAAAATATAATAACATGCGTCTTGCAACAAAAGATGTTGGCCTTTTTTTTTTTTTTTATTGTCAAATGAATATTACTGGGCCAAATGTGGTATTAAATATTCTTGGTGACATGTTTTAAGTCAGAATAAATAGATACTTGTGTTAATGACGAAGATAGGAAAAAAAGAAGAACAGAAGAAGAAGAAGAAGAAGAAGAAGAAGAAGAAGAAGAAGAAAAAAGAAGAAAAAAGAGAAGAAAAGGAAAAACCGGAGAAGAACGAATAGAAACGAAAAAGAATAGAAAAAGAAGAAGAAGAAGAAGAAGAAGAACAGAAGAAGAAAAAGGGTATAAGCGAAGAAGAATAGAAGAAAGAGAAGAATAAGAAGAATAAGGAGAAAAATAATAGAAAAGAAAAATTGAAGAAGAAAAAAGAAGCTAAAAAAAAGAAGAAAATAATAGAAAAGAAGAAAAAGAAAAAGAAAGAGAAGAATAAAAAGAAGAACCGAATAAGAAGAGAAATAGAAAAGTAGAAGAAGAAGAAGGTGAAGAAGAAGAAAAAAGAACCGAAGAAGAAAAAGAATAGTGAAGAAGAAGAATCGAAGCAAAAGAAGAAAGGGAAGAAGAAAAAGAACCGAATGAGAGAACTATAGAAAAAAAGGAGGAGGAGCAATAGGAGAATAAAAAGAAGAACTGAAGAAGAAAACGAAAAGAAAAGAAGAAGATTCTAAGAAGAAAAGAAGAAGAAGATGATGAAGAAAAGTTTTAAATAGAAGTGGAAAAAAGAATAAAATTAAAGAGGAAAAAGAAAAAAAGATGAGGAAGAAAGAAAAGATTAGAAAAGACAAAGAACTGAAGAAGAAAAAACATCTCGGAATAAAATAGGAAGCTAAAGAATTTTTAACAAAATGGAAGGGGCCAGGAATCGCTGAAGGAAAGAACTCAGAAGAAACACGAGAAGAAGAAAAGAAGAAAAAGTAACAAGAGGAACGGAGAAACGACAAATGGTAGGGCAATAAAACGAATTCTAAGAAAAAATTAAAAAGAAAAGAATAAATAGGAGAGAAAACAGATTAAGGAAAGGAAGAAAGTGTGGCAAAAGAAGAAAAGGTAAAAGAAGGAATAAGAAACAGAAGATTAAAAAAACAGATCTGAACAAGAGGACATGACATAAAAAAAAACGATGAGGTATTATGTACACTATTTACATTATTCGGACTATTGTTCTCATGTTTGTCGCCATATTTATTACAACGTTTCGGCCCTTCAGTATCTGTCTATATTTCTGAGATGAGGTATTATGTACACTATTTACATTATTCGGACTGTTGTTCTCATCTTCGTCGCCATATTTATTACAACGTTTCGGCCGTTGTACGTTCCGGCCTTCTTCGTAGTTGGAATGTCGAACTGAATCCTTTGTTTCGCTCACTGGAGTAGACTGTTCTAGTTCCACGCCATATTTAATGGTTGTCAAAGAGTGTGAGTTCATTACCCGGTTAAGGCAGTGGAGAACTTTCAGAGGAAAATTAACAGGAGATAACTGATAACTGACATCCATTAAAACATGGCACGTGGAACTAGAACAGTCTACCCCAGTGAGAGAAATAAAGGATTCAGTTCGACATTCCAACCACCTGAAGAAGGCCGGAGCGTACAACGACCGAAACGTTGTAATAAATATGGCGACAAAGATGAGGACAATAGTCCGAATAATGTAAATAATATAAATAATACCTCATCTCAGAAATATAGACAGACTAGCAGTAGAGCCCGGCGTTGCCCGGGGATGTAACAGTAAGAGATAGATCAAGTATCGACCGTCATAAAGACTGAAAAATAAAATTGACAAAGATTATTGTTTAAGGTTGACGGACACGCATGTCTTAATTAGTTTTTTTTTTTTTACGAATTGGTCAAACCCAAACTCAAACAAAAACATTATTTTCAATCGTTATGAGTCTACCGATTGAATAGAATTTTATTATAAACAATTGTCTTGTAAATGGAATTTTTAAAGCATTCTGAATGTAAAAATAAAGAAAAAGTGTGCAAGACAATAAGAAACACTACCTGCCAAAAAAAAAGGGGAAGTTTTGTTGAAATCGGTTGAAAAATGTAGGAAATCCGATCCCATATATAAACGGACACACACACACACACACACGCACAACCAACCAACCTGGGTTTTATAATAAGTATAACTCGATAACTCGATATTAATAAGTATAACTCGATATGAGTTGTCTCCCTTTCATTAATGCCTCTTAATCGTGTTTTCAAATTGATTTCGTGCAAAAACAATTGTGTTTTTCCAATTTTGGGCGCTGTCAGAACCACCGCAAGGTAATTTTACGTAGTCCTGTGAAGTTTTGTTGAAATCGGTTGAAAAATGTAGGAAACCCGATCCAATATATAAACGTACAGATACACACACACACACACACACACACACACACACAATCTGCGTTTTATAATAATTAAGATACTGAAGTGCCGAAACGTTGTAATAAATCTGGCGACAAAGATGAGGACAATAGTCCGAATAATGTAAATAATGTATATTCGGCATTTAATCTCCATCGAAGTAGCATCCTTCTGAAGCCACACACTTTATCCAGCGTCGTTTTCATTGATGGAAGCATTCACGGAATTCCTTTTGGGTGGGAGGGGGTGGCGTGGAGAGTAGTTGCCTCGTCGCCTTTTCTTGGATTTCCACAACGTCATGAAATCCTTGTTCTTTTCAAGTGTGATTTGATTCTTGGAAAGCGAAAGAAGTCGCAAGAGAAACGATCTGGGTAATATCGTCGTCGTTGTCGGCCCCCGCTCGCATCCGAGCATCGGGACTGTCATCCTCTCTCATCCTTCTCTCTCATCTTGTGGCGGCGATGGACAGGGCTGTGAAGGCCCAGGAGAGTCGTGAGCAGGAGTTACGGATGACTATGGGTGATGGACGAGTCGGGCCTTCCTGACAGCTCGTCGCAGATTTTCTTCATATTGACGGTTGCACTCGAAAGTCTCTGTCCACCCTCCGGCTTAGGAAGGCCGATTTGCGGCTCCGTTTTTCCCAGATGTAAGTGGCCTGTGTCGGGGATGTTTTCATCTGATTCTTGAAGCATTGTTTTGGGCCTCCGTGTAGCCTCTTGCTGCCGGCGAGTTCTCCAAACAGGATGATACGTGTGAGTCGTGTCGAACGCATTCTGGATACGTGACCCGCCTATGTCGGAGCATGGGAATGTTGAGCTAAGCTGAAAACTGCTTCATAAGCCATGGTCGCTGATGGAAAGTACTTCCAAGCCCTTCTATAAACAACAGGACCTAGCGAGAACATTATAACTTCGTGTGCATGCGCGCCAGAGTTCAAGGTCACTTTGCGCCAAGCTCCTTCGCTCTACGGTAACCATAGCAAATGTCCTGATACTTTTTGATCACACTGTCATTCTTTATGGTACTGATATGGCAGACACTCCCGTCCTATTCGACGTCTGAGGGTCAAGCAGCTCAGTTCCTAGGAACCGACAGCCCAGACACCATCACATTGTGAAGGGTCGAATACAGAGACCTGGTGCACTATGTGCTACAAGGTCCCCAAAAGACCCTCCGCAGAATTCAGAATTGTCCTTCACCTAGACCAGTTACGATCAAAGGCTATAGAACCCGGTCTGTCCTGCTATTTGCCCATAGCTGGTGGGAAAGAAGAGGATTCATACCTTTCCCAAGGTATTGAATGTAATGGTCTCGACTGGGATTCGAACTCGGCTCTCCTATTCCACAATCCGAGCCACTATCCAATACTCCACCATGCCTCCTCAAGATTAAATGGTACTGATATAAGGTATTATTAATATGATTCTAACGGACATAATGTGATGGATCAGTATTCTATTGTGCTTAAGTTATAAACTGAACCCCCATGTTACCAAATCATTAGTCATTGGTGGAATATACGGACTCACATACGAATGCCTGTTAATAATAGTATGGGCTTGTGATGTCTGTTGATTTTGATTTTTAGTGGTATATCAACACCTCTATGGGTTATTTAATGCCGAAATCTAAAAATTTTGAACTCAATTTTATGGCTTCAACTAAATATATTTTGAACGCAATTGTATGCCTTCAACTAGAGATAAAATGTATTGCCAGTCATTTTACTATAAAATGGATTGTTGGTAAGTTTGTTTTTTTATATAAAAATGTATTGTTGGTATTTTTATACTATTATAGTATTTTTTGTTTCTATTTAAGAATTCCCTATTTGCCCATAGCTGAGTACCTACAAAGTGCTTTCATCAGGGGTCAGGGTGGACCAGGGAAAGACAGCAGTTAAGAGGTGGTTGCACGTTCCTCAAAAGCTCCAATCTCCCGATCAGAGGCCTTGCTGCCGGATGTAGTTTATCGTCATACCCAGGACTACGTGATGTTTCCCATAACGCGTCGACACCACCCATGGAGATGTGAGAAATTGTTCCTATCTTCAAAATAATTTTTTTTCTCTTTTTGCCGTTGAAGGGTGATAGCTATCTTTTCTCTGCCTGGGCTGTGGATTAAATGGCTGGGTAGACTGAACCCTTGCGCGAGAGAAAGTAGAACTGAGTACCGAAGAGCGAGAAAAATACTCCACTGTTATTCCCCAAGAACGCGTGGCAATTCACAAACAATAAAGAGGAACCTGTGAAGAGCCACGATCGTTCTGAAGAGACACGGTATTTTTTAGAGAGAGAGAAAGAGAGAGCTGAGGAAATTTTACAACTGTCAGCTAACGAGCGTTCAGCACAGGCAATTAAGCCTGTTAGAATTGGTAATTGTTTGCCAGAAGACCGAGCCTTTTGGTCCATATCCGCTAACAGACTCATTCACGTCCTCAACGACCCCGCAGGTGTCTCTAATTAGGTGATTGCCTAATCAGACCTTTCATCTTCACACACCGACGATCCATCAAGTGCTGATACGAACTAATTTATATTTCTTGATTAAGTATTTTTTTTTTCTTCTGTACCTAATTGACTCATTCTTCAAATACGCATACTTTTTTTTATCTTTATTTTTATTTTATTTTTAGTCGGTATCACCCTATGTAAAGCAGTAAAGCCACCAAGACACAAGTGGGTGTGGAAGAATTAGAAACATATACATTAATTATGAGAGGAATGAGTAACCAGGAGAACAATCGATAGCGATTGACATTGCATTTAAATTTTTGCAGATTGAAGTTGTCTAGAAAGCATGGAGCCGAAAAGTAGTTCCACAAGCAAGAAGTGCGAAAAAAGAAACTGTTCGCATAGAACTTACGTTCAACTCTAAATTGGTGAAATCTCAATGTCAGTCAAGCACTGCGCTTAAATTTAAAAAAAATCTAGCTACCATAGCGAAGAGCGATTATTCTGCAGTATTTTGAAAAAAGTGTGGCACAAGGCCAAAATGGGGAATGTGGGAAAAGGATAGCTAACCACAATTACTGACCCAAACATACCCCAATATTCCTAACACCAAAATAACGCATTCTTACTTACCATTCTTACAACATTCACCATAATACCTCATTGTCTCTGTGAAGTTCTAACTAGACCCCATATGTACAATTTATTGATGTAGGGAGAGGGAAATGAAACAACAATTTAAAATCTGACCCCAATGCGTATTTACAAACAAACTACAGCGAAGATCCCATCCGAACAATTACCATGAAAATATTTATGTTAGGACCTTGTATAAGTTCTCGCTGTTTTCCAACAGATAGCGTTCCCAGAACCCATCTATAAGGAAGTACTATAAGCAAGCTTAAAATTCAGTGTATGTCATTTCGCCGAAGTGTAAACAACTTTGTTTTTTCATAGCGTTAAACATGTCGGATTTCGTGCAAAAGAAAGTGTATTTGCGGGGAATTTTCCCGCGCTACTTTATTCAAAAGAAATCTGCACCCGAAGCGAACTGAATTCTTGTTGAGACTTCCGGCGACCATGCTCTGTCAGAAACAACATGCGGAGATTGGTTTAGACGCTTCAAAAATAATGATTTTGATGTTGAAGAAAAAGAACGCTCTGGCGCACCAAAACAGTTTGAAGACGAAGAATTGGACGCATTACTTCATGAAGACACATGTCTTGTGCAAGCTGAACTTGCAGTATCCTTAGGCGTTGATCACACAACAGTTTAGACAAGTTTGAAAGCATTAAGAATGATCCAAAAGCAAGGACATTGGATGTCGTACGAGTTGATGTCAAGAGACGTCGAATAGCATCTTGTCAGCTGCTTGAACGGCAGAAAAAAAGTATTTTTGCAGTGTATCGAGCACCGGCGATGAAAAGTGGATACACTACGATAACCCTAAGCGTAGAAGAACGTAGGGTAAGTCCGGTCATGCATCAAAATCGGCGGCAAAGAGGAATATCAATGGTTCGAAGTTTCTGCTCTGCATTTGGTGAGATCAATATGAGCTGTTCAAACCGACCGAAAACATCACGGGAGATCGCTATCGACTACAATTGATGCGTTTGAGCCGAGCATTGAAGAAAAAAACTGTCGCTATACGAGCAGAGACAGGATAAAGAGGTTTTGCAACATGTCAACGCAAGGCCACGTGTTGCAAAACGGATGAAACGCTTAAATGGTAAGTCGACTAATTGCCAATCGATTTGAACTTTATAAAATGACGAATAATAAGGAATTCCTTATAGTTGATGGATATATTTTAATAACTAGCTTAAAAGCCGCCTATCGGTCGGCATTTAAGCTAGAACCTGCGGGTGGATCTTGATTGGGTCTTCAGCTTGTTAAGGAGTTTAAGAGTACCTAAATCTTTGTATATTCTCAGCATTGGAAGGTGGTAATAAAAAGTGATGGTATTGTGAAAAACCAAATGCCTCCAATGAGATTCGAACTCACGACCCCTGGTTTACGAGACCAGTGCTCTAAACCTCTGAGCTACGGAGGCGAACATGTACCAAATAACTGATTATCTCTCAAGTCTGCATAAATTCCTGGATAATATCAATAAGGAAATGCTTTAAATGTTTTGCTTCTCTTAAAGACCAAAGAACAGAACAGAAGGAAAAACTATTTCACAGATCATTTTTATAAGGAAAGGAATTTAAAAAAAAAATCGAGACAGGATACTTAGATGTGTCATGGGCAAACTGTGGCCCGTGGTCACACACGGCCCCACTGGCATTTTGAACGGCACACCTAGTTTTATGACATGAGAAAGATAACGTTTATTTCTTTTTCGTATTCACTTGTTCACTCACATATCTAATAAAGATCATTTGAAGAAATTTTGAAACTTTTGTTCAATGTAACATTTCCAGTATTTGAGACCATTAACGATTTTTACTAAGGAAGATCATACTTGTACACATCACCTTCAGAAACAGAAAACGTCCATAATAATTTCTTTCTTTCTTTCTTTCTTTCTTTCTTTCTTTGTCCCTAATGATTTTTATAACTTTTTATTTGTTTCTTTCTCTACAGATTTCCATCATTTCTTTCTTTCTTTCTTTCTTTCTTTCTTTCTTTCTTTCTTTCTTTCTTTCTTTCTTTCTTTCTAATGATTTTTATAACTTCTTTATTTGTTTCTTTGCAGATTTCCATAATTCTTTCTTTCTTTCTTTCTTTCTAATGATTTTTATAACTTCTTTATTTGTTTCTTTGCAGATTTCCATCATTTCTTTCTTTCTTTCTTTGTTTCTTTCTTTCTTTCTTTCAAGCAATTTCATGAGAAAGATAACTTTTTCTTTTTATTTATCGTACTCACTTGTTCAATCACACTCTCTTTCAGTATTTTAAACAATTGACGATTTTTACTATGGAGGATCTGACATGTAAACATTAGCTTCGTAAACATGAAACGTCGATAATAGTTTTTTCTTTCTTTCAGTTTGATTAATTCTATCATTAATGCTTTGAAGGTTTGTAGAGTAATGGAATTTGAAACCAAATTTGCCTTCAAAGATTTTAAAAATCACCACATCTACTTTTTCAGAACCAGTGTTTTAAACGTCAGTTCTACGAAGGCTCTCTGCGTGGGAGGGACATTATAAATAAAGTTGTCCCCAGCCTCAACGACGACCTTAATGTCGTCTCGGAGACAACCGCATGTTCAGAGCTGGCAGATTTTGTTTATGTTAGGTGATATTGTTATTAAATGAAAACTATATTTACTAATCAAAATTTGAAAAGCTTAATACAAATCATTTTGCACCATGTTTTTTAAGATAATTTTAATGTATATAAAATATTATGTAACGTGCCCATTTTTTAAAAGTATGGTTGACCATACACGACATTATCAGAAAATAAGAGTGATGACTATAGTAAATTTAAAGTCAACATTTCTAAAATTAAATTACGGAGAATATTTTCCAACATTTTTAAGATTATTGGGTACTTAATAATTATATAAAATAGGCACTCACATCATTTTATTAAATTATGGATATTTACTTGACCCCCCACTGAGTCAGGTTGTGACACATAGTCAGTTTTTAAAGTGGGGACTCAAGTGTTTTCACTCGGGCCGCTGGTCTAAGCTGGTCTTAGCTGGTCATAGCTTGTCCAAGCTGGTTAGAGCTAGTCTAAGCTAGTCATAGCTGGTCTTGGATTGTCATAGCTGGTCCAAACTGGTCAGAGCTGGTCCAAGCTAGTCGTAGCCGTGATACCACCAGCCCAGGGACGGAACCCTGTGCCAGGTAAATTATGTTTTACAGATAAAGTCTCCTTGGAACAACAATCAATATGTCATCGACTGTCAACATTCGTCAATCACGTAAAACATGGCGACTGTCGGTTAAAAATACAGCTACTGTTCGTTTTAAAAATACATTTCTGTGGTATTTTAAATTTAAAGTAAATAATATTTGTTTCAAATCATATTAATTATATTTTAAATTAGCTAATATTCCTTAAATAATGTTCCAGAAAAGTATATTTTATTTTTGGAAGATTTTTTAGTAAAGAGAAATATGCGATGAAAGATGACTGAAAAAAGCTGTTTTAGAAAACAAAATTCGATTCCGATCAGTATAATTTCTAGAGTATTTTGCTTACTGGAAATAGTAAATTCAATCCTTTAGCTTTCAATTAAAGCTAAAATGAAAGGTTTTTTATTTTTAAAAATTCATTTTAAACCGTAGGTATCCCGAATTAGTTGAGATACCTAGTATAATACACAAGAAAATTCGGTAATAACGAAAACAAAGGCCAATCATACTGTAAGCGTTTGTATATAAAACGAATTTTAAGACTAAACGAGTTAACTCGTTCTGTTTTACTAGATGATCTGATTTAAAATTACAAGCCGACAAATCTTCTATCCACTACATCCTCAAACATGCTCCCATATTCAATTTTACTTTTCAAAACCGAAATATAATAATTCTAGGGATCAGTTTATTACTCATTAATAACAGAAAATCGACCCCTCACTTTATGCCCAGAAGAAAACGTATATTACTTATTAATGTTAAATATATCTTGAAAAATTTCCCAACATCAATAAAATATGACATTATGTAAGAATTCTAGTGGGAGATCAGTTTATTACTCATTAATTTCAGAAAATCAATCCCTCACTTTATGCCCGGTAGAAACTTATACTAATATTTAATGTTAAATTAGACCACCCGTGACCCGTTGGGCCAACCTCGTGTTACTGTTTACAGTTAGTTTCATGAAGAGTTTGTACATTTATTTGCAGTTATTGAAGTTGCTTTCAACATTAAAAAAAATTGTCTGTTTGATGAAAGTTGAAATAAAAATATTTAAAATATTGTTTGTTTAAAGAAAGCTGTAATATAAATAAGCACGCACGCAATCACGGGAAGGTGGAAAGATGGGGAGTTTTTTTCTCCATTTCCTTCTCTCCCTACACGATAATAAATTTATATCTTTCTTTCACCCACTCTCTATATATGACTTCTGGCAAACACACAAGTAACGTTCACAGACGTTTATTGAAATAAAGATATATCTTGAAAGTATTCCCCACCATCAGTTGGTTGATACCAATTTTATTTTGACTTGCTTAATGATATATGGCATTATGTATTAATTCTAGGGGGATCAGTCTATTACATATTAATAACATAAAATCGATCCCTCTCTTTATGTCCAGTAGAAAATTATACTCTATTATATTATATATGAATATATATTGAAAAATTTTCCAACATCAGTTGTTTAATAACGATTTTATTCTGAAGACATTGACTTGCATAATAAAATATTATATAAAATGTAAAATAGTGTTTATCAATTTGAGATATTTACATTATCTTCATCCGCGTACGATCATGAGTTTGTGGGGGTGGCGATAGGCAGAAAGAGAGAAAGATGGGTGGGGAACAGTGTCTGAACCCTTAGCGAAGATGAACACAACCCTAGCCAACATCACTCTATTAACGAATGCTGACGAAATGCCCACAAGATTTTCCATAGACATGTGTCCACCCATCAACTAGGGTTATAGGTAGGTGCAAAACTGGGTGGTGGGTTTTGGCGTAAGGGAGAATGGCTGCATGTAAACAACAAGGTGGTTAGGGTGCTGGCGAGTAAGGGGAAAGTGTTAAACGTGTTCTGATTTCGATACCAGATGTGTTCGGCTTCTTTCGTTCCTTGCTTCATTTATTTTCTTTTTATCTTTTTGCTTCGTCGTTGTCTTCTCCTTTATTCACTTTCATTTTTCTCTCTCTTTTTTGGGGGTGGTGGTGGTGGTGGGGGGACCTGCTCCTTCACTTCAACCGACACGGCTATCTTTTAGGGCACACTTAACCCGACACGCATTTTGTTCTTTTTTACTGTATCTGTCAGTGTAACATTTTTTTCTTTCTTTCTTTTTTCTTCTTTAAATTCTTATTTTCACGTGTCCCTTAAATTCTTCTTTCAGCATGGCTCTCTTCTTCGCTTTTATTTTGGTCGTCTTCTTCCACTTTTTCCTTCATTTCTTTTCCTTTCTTTCTTCTTTCTTTCTTTTGCATAGTCTTCGTTAAATGCTTTGTTATATATCATCTTCATTCACCATGAATTTGAATTAATGTCGGCCATTTTGGTTTAAGCGTTAATAATCATCTTCATTACATATGGTCTTCTTCTTCTTCTTCTTCTTCTTCTTCTTCTTCTTCTTCCTCCTTCTCCGTCTCCTCCTCCTACTCCTTTTCCTTCTCATCTTCTTTTTATTTCTTTTTCCATGTAATCTTCTTCTTCAGTTCAGCACTGTTGTATTTCTTCCATGTTCATTTTTTCTTTCTTTCTTTCTTTTTTCTTTCTTTCTTTCTTTCATGGTCTTCTTTCTCTTTGTTAAATTCTTCATTGCACATCGTCTTCTTCATTCAACAAAAATCTGAATTAATCCTCGCCATTCTGTTTTACGCGCCAATAAACCTCTTCATTACACATTGTCTTCTTTTCTTCTTCTTTTTCTTCGTCTTTCTCTTCCTCCTCCTCTATTTCCTCGTCATCTTCTTTTTATTTTTCTTTCCCTTTAATCTTCTTCTTCTGTCCAGCAGCGTTATATTTCTTTCAATTTTTCTTTCTTTCTTTCTTTCTTTTTTTCTTGGGCTTCTTTTTCTTCATTAGATTCTTCATCGCACATTGTCTTTTTCATCGTCTTTTTCATTCAGCACGAATTTGAATTAATTTTCGGCATTCTGTTTTACGCCTCAGTGACCCGTGTGTCCTTCTGCCTCTCTTGTTTCACCTTCATTACACATAGTCTTCTCCTTCCCCCTACACCTCTTCTTCTTCCTTATATTTTCTTACCCTTTCTTCTTCTTCTTCTTCTTCTTCTTCTTCTTCTTCTTCTTCTTCTTCTTCTTCTTCTCTCCATAAATTATTTTTCTTCTTCTTTCCCCTCCTCCTCTTCTTCCTTATATTTTTCTTTCCATGTAATCATCATCTTCTTTTCCTCTTCTTCTTCTTCTTCTTCTTCTTCTTCTTCTTCTTCTTCTTCTTCTTCTTCTCTCCATAAATTATTTTTCTTCTTCTTTCCCCTCCTCCTTTCTTTCTCTTTTACTTTCAAGTATAGCTGCATATCTTCGTTATCTCTCTCTCTCTCTCTTTCTCTCTCTTTCTCTCTCTCTTTCTCTCTCTTTCTGTTAAATCCTGCATCTTCATATTTCCACTCTTATACCTTTTTTTTCATTTTCGTCCTTTTCCTTCATCTTCCAATTTTTCCCTTCCTTTTTCAATCCACCATTATACGATTGTTTTCCCTCTTTTCTTATCTTACCTGGCATCTCCATTTTCCTCCTCTTTTCCTTGACGCATGCGCAGATATCCAACCACTTACATTCCGCCATTAACAAAAATTACTATTCTCGTCACGGTTATCAGGATCAGGTGCGTCATCACATGTGAAAGCATGTACATACATGAACCTATGCACACACACACACACACACACACACACACACACACACACACATATATATATATATATATATATATATATATATATATATATATATATATATACCGGGTGTATCAGCAAAATTGTACAAATCGTGTAACAGCAAAATTTTCAGATTAAGCTTTGAACTGTTGTATCTTAGAAATGATTAAAGATATCTTACTGGAATTATCCGAGGTTTTTATAACACTATTGGACTCTACCCTAAGCAATAAGAATGTATTTATCTCTCAGCTGAAATG
The DNA here is from genome assembly GCA_903632075.3 of Acanthosepion pharaonis. NCBI lineage: Eukaryota > Metazoa > Mollusca > Cephalopoda > Sepiida > Sepiidae > Acanthosepion > Acanthosepion pharaonis. The sequence continues at coordinate 1,613,360 of CAHIKZ030005241.1, read as the reverse complement.
ATGATCCTTATTCTTGTTGTGACTGCCTGATCCAGTTTTCCTTTTAACTGTTCCCTCTTTTTAAAACTTATTCACCGTTCTCTTGGTGGTTCTTGAATGGTCTTTGAAGATGGAAGCCAGAGTATGAATGTTGGCACCATTACTGAAGGCCTGAAGGATATTTTTTTCTCTTGCTCAGTTAGGAAGACAGTGGGGGCTAACGCAAAACGATTTTAACCTGTTAGAATTCTAACTGAATAACTCAAAGGGTTTTTAAAGAGATTCTTACGACAAATGGTGCCAAGATGACTAAACGTCTTATCTGAAAACCTGGACAAAACAAACCCAATTAGTTTAGTGATTTAGCAAAGAAACTCACGTAGTGTATAGAGTATTACCATTGTTATTCTTGCGTTATCAACACGATGCGGAAGACAAAGGAGCTTAGTGTTGACTTGAAACAGAGAATTATTAACTTCCACAAGTCGGAAAACAGTTACAGCACTATTTCAAACCGGTTAGCTACCCCTAGATCTACAGTAGTCCAATATAAAGAAGTTTAAACAGTACGGCACGACAGAGAATTTGCCTGAGCGTGGAAGAAAACCCAAATTGTCACAGAGAACTGAATGATAACTGTGCCGCGAAGTTAATATAAACCCGAGAATTGTTTTGAAAGACATCGCCAAAAGTCTGGATATGATGGGTATCAGCGTAAGTATTCGCACAATACAACGTTTTTAAATAGAAATGAGTTTTATGGAAACCGATCAAAACGAAGCCATCTTCATAAACCACGTGACATTGTTGCTCAGTTTAATTTTGCCAAAATGTTCTTGGACAAAGAAACGAGTACTATGGAGTGAGGAAACAAAAATTGAGCTTTTTGGAAATAATGATGTAAAGAAGATTTGGCGCAAGAAAAGTGAGACTTTCTCCCCAAAGAACAGAATGGCAACATGTTATGGTCCAGGTTAGGTCCAAGGAAGAACAACACAAACACAAGAGTAGAAATAACGAAGGTATATTACACGAAATAATAATACAAGATGTGGAAGGTGTTAGTATGACTGTCAGACTGGTTTGGAGTGAACTACTATCGGCTCGACTCGATTCGATATTTACTCCCCCCCCCACAAGGTAAAGATTTGGCACAAGGCCGAGTTTAACGAGGGTTCCCCGAGCTCGTAGGCTCGTCCAAAAAATGGCCGTAGAACCCCTATAAATGGAATCGGGTTGGTCAACCACCCCGAACGAGACTCTGCCCTTCGGCGGAGCCTCGTCCAGGTTCCTCTCTGCTCAGAGGCAAGAGAGTTCGACCGTCAAGCCGAGAAGCTCGGCTTGATTCGGTATCCAGCCCCCCCCACGAGGGTTGCATGTGGCACAAGGCCGAGTTTATCGTGGGTTTCCCGAGCCCGTAGGCTCAGCCAAAAAAATGCCCGTATAACCCGTATAAACGAGATCGGGTGGGTCATTTCTCCCCGAACGAGATTCTGCCCTTCGGCGGAGCCTCGTCCGAGTTCCTTTCTCAGAGGCAGAAAGTTCGACCGTCAAGTCGAGCTCGGCTTGATTCGGTATCAGCCACCCCCACGAGGGTTGCATGCGACACAAGGTCATTTTTATCGTGGGTTTCCTGAGCCCGTAGGCTCAGCCAAAATATGCCCGTATGACTCGTAAAAAACGAGATCAGGGTTCATTCACCCCGAACGAGATTCTGCCCTTCGGCGGAACCTCGTCCGGGTTCCCTTTCTGCTCAAAAGCAGAGAGTTCGACCGTCAAGTCGACCGGCTCAGTATCTAGCCACCCCGCCACGAGGGGTTGCATGCGACACAAGGTCATTTTTATCGTGGGTTCCTGAGCCCGTAGGCTCAGCCAAAAATATGATTAACTCGTAAAAACGAGATCAGGGTAGGTCATTCACCCCGAACGAGATTCTGCCCTTCGGCGGAACCTCGTCCGGGTTCCTTTCTGCTGAAAAGCCGACCATCAAGTCGAAAAGATCGGCTTGATTCAGTATCTAGCCACCCCCCGAGGGTTGCATTTTTTTTATCGTGGGTTTCCTGAGCCCGTAGGCTCAGCCAAAAATATGCCCGTATAACTCGTAAAAAACGAGATCAGGGTAGGTCATTCACCCCGAACGAGATTCTGCCCTTCGGCGGAACCTCGTCCGGGTTCCTTTCTGCTGAAAAGCAGAGAGTTCGACCATCAAGTCGAAAAGATCGGCTTGATTCAACCCCCACGAGGGTTGCGTCCACAAGGTCATTTTTATCGTGGGTTTCCTGAGCCCGTAGGCTCAAAACTCGTAAAACGAGATCAGGTAGGTCATTCACCCCGAACGAGATTCTGCCCTTCGGCGGAACCTCGTCCGGGTTCCTTTCTGCTGAAAAGTCGAGAATCAAGTCGAAAAGATCGGCTTGATTCGTCCCTCTCTCTTGAGAGGCGTAGTATACATAGTGTTAGGAAGAGTTCATTCTGTAGTTATAGGTAAAGACCCATGACACAACATTAAAATATGAAAGCGACTTCATGATGTTTTGGGATTGTTTTAGGTCAAGGGGAACTGAACAATTAATTGCAATTAGAAGAATATTGAAATGTGCAGACTATATTAAAATTATGGATGAAAATCTACAACTACCAGCGCAAAATCTTCATCTAGGTCGGCAATCTACTTTCCAGCAAGACAATGATCCTAAACATATTTCTAAATCAGTGACATTGTGGCTTCAGAAAAAGAAGATTATACTTCTGGCATGGGCTTCAATAAGTCCTGACATGAATCCTATTGAAAATCTATGGCAAAAAAAAACTTCAAATAATTTTGTCTCTTCCTATTCTGAATAATTCGCCTGTCAAATTTGTTGTATTTAACCGATTGTTCTGAAAATTGAGTCTTTTATTCCGTTTTTGTGCTTATTAACATATAAAAAACCTGGCATCATACGGGCATTACATTCTGAGAAATATATAAAAATATTCAAAATTGATGGGTGTACGAATAATTTCGTTGTTGGCTATATATATAAATATATATATATATGCATATATATATATATATATATATATGTACGTTTATATATATATATATATATATATATATATATATATATATATATTGGGGAGATGTATGACAAAGTGGAAAAAGTTTTTTCCTCCGTCTTTGCGCTACGAGCCCGGGCGGGATATATGGAGAACTAGAGCTGCCCAGACGTCTAGTTCCCCCTCTTGGCCTTGCTAGCAGAGTCCAAAGAAGAGGATGAACGAATACCAGGAGTTGCCGGAAGGTAGAACAGAGTGCCGTCCATCTGCCTTAGGAGCCCCACCCTCGGGTTTGTGTAGGGTTTACTCTGAAGCCTTTTCTTCTCCCGAAGATTTCCACAAGGCAATGTAGCAATTTAACCCATACCTGGGGTTTGATTCGTGGGCACCAGGGCGTGTACACACATCGGTGGGCCTGCATGCCGCATATTAAGGGGGGCCAAACTCCTCCCCCATCCCCTGTAGTTTAGCCCGAGTCCGCAAGGTGCTCGGTTGCCATGAGTTGACACGAGGAGGCACTAAATAGGTCTTGCTGATGGAGAGGCTATATACTGGCAGGAGAAGATTTACGCACTCCACCCCCCTTTTCACATTACTACTAGCCAGTGGCGGTAACTGAAAGGGAGAAGCGACAAGCACTACCACTAGAGGCCACCACACTAGACGCATCACGACAGTCGTTGTGACACATCATACATATATATATATATATATATATATATATATATATATATATATATATATATATATATATATATATACGGCCCGTCAAAAATGTGTAAATTTCTTTTCATTTCAACCTTTGGAAATAAAGTCTGATGATGCAGAGCCCTTTAAAAGGGGTGTGGTGAAATAATTTATTGCATGGAACCTTAAAGTGGTCTGTTTTTTATTTCAATATATATATATATATATATATATATATATATATATATATATATATATATATATTTATATATATAGGTTTATATTTTATTCATTCTATATCTCAGATATTGAGCACTTTTACTCTATTAATATAATGAAAATAATTGTGATCATATATAAAAAAAACAACATGTGATTATCCATATATATATATATATATATATATATATATATATATATATATATATATATATATATATATATATATGAATGTCCATATTTCGAGGCGTAGATATATATAACACTTAAACTCACGTAATCCGGGCATCAGGGAAAAAAGCTCGCCAAAGCAGTTGGCATAAAAAATATTTGTAGGGAATAAAATAAAATTAGGGTACCGAGTTCAAATTCAAGCGGCGGCAATTTTTCCTTGCATATGGACAAAAAAAAAAAACAGGATAGACACTTCTCCTGTCTCTCGCTACAATGTAACCTAATTCAAACTCTCACATGTTATTTCGGGAGGAGATGGTCTCCGACAAATAATCTTCACGTGAAGTTGGAGAGATATATGTATATGCATGTATTTCGTTACATTTGTGTGAATGCGCTTAAATGAAATTGTTATGTATTATTTTGTGTATATATATATATATATATATAAAAACGTACATACATATGTATATACATATATATATATGTATGTATGCATATATATATATATATATATATATATCAAAAGTAAAAATGAAAAACTGGTTTCGAACCTCGCTCAACAGATCTAAATCGATGTTAATAAAGTAAATTATTTAAAAAAGAACAATGGGCAAAGTGTATTGACGGTGGGGGAGATTAAAAAAAAGTATTTAAATGGTTAGTAGTTGGAGGACTAAAACAAAGTCCTTCTGTTTACATAGCGAAGGCTTTAATGATACAATATAGATGGCCTCCAACACTTTTAGGTGGTAATTAGAGTGGGTCCTGCTAAGGATGGTAAAAGAGTCCACACTAAAACTAACAGCACAATTATGGCTATGTATTAGGTGTTCTGCGATAGAAGACCCATATGTATTGGTCATTTACTTTATTAACCTCGATTTAACTGTTTTGAGCGAGGTTTGAAACCGGTTACTTAGCCCGTTTTTCATTTTTTATTATCATGAGTGGTAATAATAAAACTAATTTTTGTCTGTTTATGGCAGTGATAAAATTTTGTACCACTAAACATATCCTTAAACATATATATATATATATATGTGTGTGTGTGTGTGTGTGTGTGTGTGTGTGTGTTTTTCAAGTTTGCGTGTACGCTTTGGTGCGTATTTCTGCTCGTGTTTATGTATGCGAGTGTATATTCGTGGGTGTTTTGTATGTGTAGCGTTGGATGAACAGGAAACAGGAGAGTAATCTTAGAGTGTGATGAGTAAGCAGCCTCTAAGAGTCCAGTACATTGGGAGAGCAATGATGCAGGTGTTGGCAGCCTCCCGGGATGACAGGCGAGGAGTTTTTGAAGCGAAAATATCTGCAGCTTGTTTGTTGGAGTTAATGAATGCCACGACATCCACCATTAGTGAACCTTCTTCCAAAATGATGAATAAATAAAAAAAGCAAATAAAAAGACAGGAAAAGTGGGGAAAATAAAACAAATGGACCAAAAAATAAAGAAAGGACGAAAGAATAATAAGTAAGAAAAGAGGAAGGGAAAGAAAGAAAGAAAGAAAGAAAGAAAGAAGGTACAATACAAAAGAAAAGTGGGAAAGAAACAAAGAATTAATAAATAAAATCAGGAAGCAACTAACGAAAAAAATGAAAGAAAAAAGAAAGATGAGAAGGAACGGGGAAAAAATCAATGTACGAGTAATAAGAAAGAAAGAAAGAAAGAAAGAAAGGAAGAAAAAAGAGAGAAAGAAAAAAGAAAAAACAACAATGTAATATTAATAAGAAAGAAAGAAAGAAGAAGAGAAAGAAACAACAATGTAAGATTAATAAGAAAGAAAGAAACAAACAAACAAACAAACAAAAAAGAAAGAAAGAAAGAAAAGAATCAACAAACAATATACGACTAATAAGAAAGAAAGAAAGAAAGAAAGAAAGAAAGAAGGAAAGAAAGAAAAAAAAAAGAAAAAATGCATAATGCGAAAGAAAAGTTTATCCACATCTTTGAGCACAATACTCGACACTTTATCCGAAAATTGAAAAAATACCGTAAACGACTAAACAGACGATCCCTGAATTTAATAATGCTCGCTTATTTAAACGAATACCACCGAAATATACCTCGTATATATAATAATGGACTCTCCCACCGGTTTCGACGTATGAGGATCTGACAGCTTAGTTGATTCAGTTATGAAATTTTGTGCGATAATCTGAAGTGGCATTTAAGACCCGCTAGTGATTTTAAACGGTATTTCCAATTTTTTTTTTGTTGGGCGAGGCGGGGTGGGGATACCGTTTAAAAGCAGAACCCCTGAAGACTGGAAATTTTACCAAGAAACTTCGAAGTCAGGATAAAATTGATATTTAAAAGTTTAATCTTTTCATATAATATCATTAACGCTCTATTTTTAATATTATTTTAATATTTTTAATGTCTGAGTACTACATAAAAATATCTGCTGTTTCTTAAATCGTAAATCTTATATATATATATATATATATATATATATATATATATATATATATATATATTTCGACGTAGGAGGATCCAGAAGCTTAGTTCTTAGAATCCAACAGCCAGGTTACCCGTACATATGATTTCATTTTAGTCACGAAAGCTTGTGCCGAAGCGATGATTACACTTTTTTGAAGAGACGAAAACAGAGAACTTGTGAACAGCGTGCCACAAAGTCCACAAACGACCGCGCTCAGATGTTGAATTCGGCATTGTCCTAGACCGGTTGCCAACCAAGGTTACAGGATCCAGTCTGTCCTGCTGCGGAGCCATACCTTTCGCAAGGATATTATCACGTTAGTTATCTTTATATTTAATTATTTTAAAATACCGTATCCTTTCTGGACACAGGAAATAACAGTCCTATACAATTTCTATTGTCTTTTAATAATTCTGAATTACTTTGACTACTTGGAGAGTCAATGGAATGGTTTTCTGTGGCTGGCACCACGGTTTTGATCCGGCTATCGACTGGTTTATCATTCAAGATTAGAGGGCACGGTGTGGTTTGGTATTTAACCCCTAAGACTACGTGACTCATCCTGGCGGGCTGAGGGTTTTAATGACACCCCGACTCTCTCCGCCAATCAATACCCAAAACTTCCGGAAATACTCGGGTTAAGGATGAAATTGCCACCAGCCAATCAGTTTTTAATTAAATCATTTTTTATTTATTTTATTTTATTTTATTTTATTTTAAATATGTCGTCACAATGAATCTGCCAGGCCTATCTAAAGCAGTTGAAATAATTCACTTGGTGGAGTCGAATATTACTGCTTTCACGTAATATGGCCGCTTCATCCAAGTATAACAACAATACGGCAATACCGGAAAGAGCTTTTCGAAGTGAAAGTATTGTTTCTCTTACTATCCCCTCTTCTATATTTGGAACTTTTCGGGGTTTTTTTTCTTTTTATGTACACTAACAATATCGTACACTAATTCATTTGTTTTCCTATGTCCGGGAACGGTGGCCATCATGATAGGTCTTTCACAATTTAGAATTTACACAATTTACGGAGAAAAGAATTCAATCTCTTAAGCTCAAACAAAAACGATTGCAGTTTGCCGGCCATTGCCACCGAGCGGACATCCTTACTCCTATGGCACCCTTCTGGAAGTATCTTCTCACAAAAATTGACTTTCCCAGACACCATAGGTCGGGACACAGGGTTGGACATTGGGGATCTGTGGACAGCAATACAGGACCGAACTGTGTGGAAAAGGATTGTCCATGGAGTTCCGACCAACCATAGGGAGGTCGAAGGGTGATGATGATATATATACATATATACATAGATATATTATATATATATATAATATTAACTGCCACCGAACGGTCAGGGAAATTATCTCATCCTTACTCTTATGGCATCCTTCTCGAAGTGTCTTCTCACAAAAATTGATTTTCCCAGACACCATAGCTCGGGACTCAAGGTTGGACATTGGGGATCTGGTGACAACAATACAGAATATATATATATATATATATATATATATATATATATATATATATATATATATACACGCACGCACGCACACACACACACACACACACATGGGGTTGTTGTAGCTTCTTCCTCTAATGTCGGTCTTATATCTAGAGACGAGACGCGTTAAATTTGAGCAACATCCAGCCGACACACTGGGGTTAAAATAGGAAACTAAAATTATACATATGACACACTCATATCCTCTCTCCCCACCTCACTTCCTCACTTCGTTAACTTTGCGTATACTTGATGAGGTCCGTAAAAACGTGTGAATTTCTTTTTCATTTTCATTTCAGCTTTTTGGAAGTAAAGTCTGATGATCCAGAACCCTGTTAAAGGGGTTATGGTGAAATAGCTTATTACATGGAATCTTAACGTGGTCTGTCTTTTATTCAAACATATCTGCTCTGAATTTTACATTGAGCTCTCTGGATATCATCCTCCTCGGGTCTACCCATACGGATTACCTAAGTTTGCATAAACTATATATATATATATATATATATATATATATATATATATATCTTTACTGTCAACCCGCCAATACAGAACCGAACTGTGTGTAAAAGGATTTTCCATGGAGTTACGACCAACCATAGGAGGCCAAATGGTGATGATATATATATATATATATATATATATATATATATATATATATATATATATATATAATATTAACTGCTACCGAGCGTCCCTTGTCCAATGTATCCGTGGATAATTGCGTTCCTAGACCACTGCGTCCCTAGATATTTGCGTCCCTAGACTAATGCGTCCCTAGATATTTGCGTCCCTAGACCAATGCGTCTCTAGATATTTGCGTCCCTAGGCCAATGTGTCCCTGGATAAATGCGTCCCTAGATCAATGCGTCCCTAGACTAATGCGTTCCTGGATAATTGCGTACCTCTGTTAATTTTTTGAAGATACCATTTTATTAAGGGTTGTTTAATATATAAATTTGTAAATCAATACCATTAATTCCTCTAAGCAATCAGAAAGGTATTTACCATAAATAAAAATGAGGTGTTTTAAAGCAAGAGAAAATCAAGCTAGCACACTCAGTTGTGCGTCCCACAAACATCTAATAGATTCTGGATTTTTTAGATTATATTTTTTATTTGGAACCCATGGCTAAGTTATGAAAATCAAACACTGGTGAAAAAATATTTGTGAACAAGGTAAATTACACCTACCACGAGAAAAACGCCGATGAAAAAAGAAAACAAAATGGCGACGTATAGAGCGATCTTGCAATACAGTTAATCTGTCGCTGCATTTTAAACAAAAATAAAGTTGTATTTTTTTTTCATTCCTTTGATTCCCTTTTTAAAATTTATGATTACGACCTATGCTTTTTTTCAAAATGTATGTTCTCTTTAAAAGCTTTAACACAAGCTCACTCTCATTAGCAATGATCTACGAGAGGAAGACTGATATTGAAAATAAATTTAATACAATGCTACGAGACAGACACTTAAGGGCTGATGATAGCCGTGTACAGAAAGGCTTGAAATAGTCTATCTATGTTGAGGTAATTTTTGTTTTTTTGCTGTAAAAAATACATATACTCTGTTAAAATAAAAACATCGAGCTCTCTGTGAATCAGTTTTAATAATTAATATTACTAGGATCCACCTGGATTATATACCAACGGATCGATTACCTGTAAAATATATATATATATATATAAAAGTGAACGTTGAAGTCAACACTTAGAGGCGACAGTCTGTTTCATGCTAGACGCAATCATCAGGCCACGAGTGTTGTCATTTTTCTCAGCTATTTATATATACGTGTCAGTGGTGCATTGTGGGTAGTCTATTTTGGAGGTTATTTTACCGGAAGTCATTTATTTATTTGGGTTAAATCATTTTGCTATTTTTTTATTGTCAAGTTCACGACGTTTCGGGCGTTGCACACTCCAGCCTTCTTCAGGATCTGTCTATATTTTCTGAGATGAGGTTTTGTAATAATTTACATTATTTACATTGTTCGGACTGTTGCCCTCGTCTTTATTGTCATGTTCCGACCTTCTTCAGGTGATTGGAATTTCGAACTGAACTCACCTGGGCAGATTGTTCTAGTTCCTCGTGCCATGTCTCTTCTGGATATCTCTAACTCAACTGTGTGTGTATGTGTGTGTTTATATATATATATATATATATATATATATATATATATATATATATATATATATATATATATATTATGCCTTTAAATTCCTTTGAGATCGCAAGATATCATTGCGGTTTCTATAACAAGTCAGTTTTTTACTGAGTAGGTTGTTAGCCTACTGAAGAACTCCCAATATGGAGGTTCGTTTTTGAATTCAGAGTTGTCCTTTTCCTAGATCAGTTGCCATCCAAGGCTATAGAACCCAGTCTATCTTTCTATCAACCCAAAGTTGGGTTGATAAGGAGCGGATTCATACCTTTCCCAAGGGTAGTAGCACGTAGGTGAATTTAAAAAATTAGAAATTAAAATTAAAAAATAAAAAAATAAAAAATTGAAAATAAAACAAATTATTATAATTTTTTTTTTTAAATGATCCGACTGGAATTCGAACTTGGCTCGCCATTTTCCCCATCCGAGCTGCTGTTCATAACACCACTGTACTAAAAGTATTTTCTAAACTTCTAAGATTTAAATAAAACAGTTTCATTGGAAATCAACTACTCCAGATATTTTGCCGCTTTTTTTTACATAGATTTTGAAAACTTTACCTCGAATATAAGCCATTTGAACATCGATTTTTTTTTTCGTTCATATCTGCCGGCTATATATACTGTACCCTTTAATTGTCAGCACATCACACCCTACTCACTTCTTTCTGTTATCACTGGCTTATTAACTCCTTTTCCCGCCTTTTCATCTTCACTTCTTTGACCAATTCCTTATTTTTCCGCCATTAACTTCTAAGATGACTTCTTTCAGAAAATGTCTGATTACGAATCTACGTAATATGATAGGTTTGATGTTTCGCAGCCAGTCCCACGCAAACAGAAAACCGTCTTTGAGGTGTAACAGCTGAGTGTTCGCGTATTTAAAATGAGGCCTGACAAGAAGCCTTTCGAATTGGCTTTCTCCACAACTGCGATTTTATTACAAGGAAGACTCAGAAGGAAAATTTCTCGAGATATTGATACGGAGATTGACAGAACTTCAAGAAATAAAATCGATATCTACGATTTAAAACGAATTTTTAAAAATGAAAAATCTTTCTTGAAGCTTTTATTTTTGTTTTAATTTCAAGCAAAATACTTCGATATATTTCCAAAACTAATTTAAAACTAATTTAAATTGACTGATAGTAGTTTTTTTTTTGTCGTTTTTTTTTGTCGTTTTTTTTCAAAACGCCTCTTTCATTTGTCTTTTATCGCAGTGTAATTCTCTGTATTAAAAAATCTTCCAAAAGTAAAATATACGCCGTTGAAATTTTATTTGAGGAATATTAGCCGATTTAAAGTATAATTAATCTGATTCTAAACAAATATTATTTACTTAAAGTTTAAAATATCACAGAAAATGCATATGTAAGCCCAACATTAGCTGTTTTGACGAGTCGACAGCCTGATGACAGGTTTAATCTTCTTCTACGGAGACTTTATCTGTAAAACAATAGATTCTGGATATTTTTTTCAGAATGTGCTCCTTAAAATTTTCCCTGAAATTACATGTTTTTTTTAAGCATACAACCTCAAGCAAGGCGGGAAGCCACTAGCACGCAAGGAGTTACAGAGAGTTGGAGCGAGAACAAAGAGGAGTGACAGAGGAAAGGATGAAGAGAAGGATAGGGGGATAGATCAAGGCATTTGGAGACGTCGATTGACGTTACATTTGAATAGTTGGAGATTATAGCTATCAGGGAAACAAGAAATGGGGAGGGAGTTCCACAGGCAAGAAGTGCGAGACATGAAGCTATTGGAGTAGAAGAGACGGCTGCATTTAACAGTTTCGACAGTGAAAGGGTGAGAGCGAGATGCCAGCCTAGTTGAACGCTTAAATTCATGAAGTCTGGGAACCAGCGAAAGCAGCCCATCGGAGCATTTACCGTGAAAGTATTTGTAAAAAAGACAGAGGGGGGCGACGGCACGTCTGTGAGAGAGCGACTGCAGACGAGATGCCAGATCAGGGCCAATTACATTGCATATCAGTCTCTGGATTTTATCAAAAACTTTGAGACAAACAGAAGGGGCACCAGACCATATATCGCAGAAATACTTCATGCAAGGGCGAATGGTTGAATTGTAGATTTGAAGGATCAACTCCGGCGAGAAAAATTTCCTGGCGCGGCACAAGGAGTCGACTTTCCTTGCGGTGGACAAAGCTATTGACTCAATGTATTTATTCCATCTCAGGTCAGCAGTCAATGTGAGACCGAGCAGTCGCGATGAGGTGCGCTCGTAGAGTTGAGCGTCAGACATTCTAATGCGGGCGGGGGGGGCAGGTATTGTTCTCTGTGATGAGTAACAGAGAGTAGTTTTGTTTTTGATGCATTAAAGTTAACCAGCCAATTCCTGCCTCAGTTCACAACCGATTGGAGGTCCTTTTCGAAAAAAACGACCAGGTTAGTTTTGTCAGCGACACTAGATTTGTTTTTGAGGTTGGAGTAAATAGTAGTGTCGTCCGCATAGATGCCTACTTGGGAACCTATGACATAGTTAATGAAGATAAGGAACATAGTAGGGCCTAGGATAGAGCCTTGGGGAACATCTGCGTTCGTGGGATAGGAGGAGAATACGTTGGGAACGACCTTCAATGTACGGTTCAACAGGAATGATTGTATTAAGTCGAACAATCGACCTGTAATTCCATAACCTTGCATAAGCTTGCGAAGAAGGCCGGCATGTCAAACCCTATCAAACGCTTTGGAGATATCAAGAGCCACGGCACTGACAGGGAGTACGCCAACAAAGTCATGCTGGTGGACAAATATACACTGTATCCCTCACAACACCCAGTCTGTTAAGGGTATACCAGAGACATGCAACACTGCCAAATGTGCGCGATATTGTGACTGGTTTTGATAAAACCAGCGTGTGGTCCAGCATGCCGGGTAACCTATTCCGTTCAGATGGTCTTCGATTGAAGGTGTTCTCATATATCTAGATGTGATCCCAAATTGTATCTACTTCAAATATTAAAAAAAAATCTCACGACGCCCAGCAATGAGTCTCCATCACAGCTCCCGCCAATGAACAGAAATGCGCAGTGTGTCAGCCCTTAGGCGACATGCTTATTTAATTAATGTCAGGCAAGTGACAAGCAAATTAGGGGTACTGAACTGGATATTTACCGTACCCTATCTTAATTCTTAAGACAAAACATTATTATTTTCTTTGATTTCTGTTGTAAACACATTACCTTCCGGGTCCCAACCAGAGACCTAAGGTCAGAAATGGCTACATGACCTTTATCCACTGTGCCATGTGTCCTCAAGGACACATGGCACAGTGGATAAAGGCGTTGGTTAGATCCAGTGACAGGACCCAAAGAGTGTGAGTTCAATACCCGTTTAAGGCAGTGGAGAACTTGGAGAGGGGAAATTAACAGGAGTTAACTGATAACTGACATCCATCAAACATGGCACGTGGAACTAGAACAGTCTACCCCAGTGAGCGAAATAAAGGGTTCAGTTCGAAATTCCAACCACCTGAAGAAGGCCGGAGCGTACAACGGCCGAAACGTTGTGATAAATATGGCGACAAAGATGAGGACAATAGTCCGAATAATGTAAATAATGTACATAATACCTCATCTCAGAAATACAGACATGACATTTTTCACTGATCATTTTTTCTAAAAAAATAAAATAAAATAAAAAAAACTAATATCACACACATTTTACATAGATAAAGTTCTTCCTAATGTGTGAGGTGTACTTGTGAGTACAATTTTTTGTATTTCTTTGAGGCATGGGCTACTAGGGATCCCTTCAATGTGTCTATCGGAACCTTTTCAATCTTTTTTTTTTTTTTTTGAAGGTCTTCAAAGATGTACAATCTGCAGGAATTACCATATCAATAAGAAAGCACCTTCTGTTCTTGTGGTCTCTAATCACGATGTCTGGACGATTAACTTTGATTGTTCTGCCTGTGTGTATTGTAAAGGCCCATAAAATCGTTACAGGTCCTATCACTGTAAGCGAGTCTGGGTGACGTTCATACCAGTTTCTTGCAGTTTACTTCCATATTTTCCAGTGCAGATATTGGCCCATTCTATCATGCCGAGTTTTGTATCTTATTATTCTAATTGTCGAATGAGACGCCCACGATATGAGAAATCGCTTCAAGGCAAAGAAAAAAAATAATTAAAACATAATTGCATGATTATTATTATTAAATTAGCAACGTATGAGCTGGTTTAGATAGGAGGTAGACTGATATATAAAGTCTAATCGCCTGTATGGCAGTGAATAGAAGGCGATTTCCTCACAGATGAAGAAAATATTGGAAGTAACGGAGACATGAATCCACCGACTGATGGTGGGGCTAGTCTGAATAGAGTGTGTCGCAAACGAGAAAACCTTAAGGAGAATACAAACTACAACGAAACTATGGTTAGCATTTACACAGAGACAGCTAGAGCTACTGGCGCACCGGATGTAGAAAGAAGGTGAGGAGAGTTAAAACACCTGTAGTAATTACTAAAGATATTAGAGGCAGGGGAAAACACAGAGTCAACTACTTGATGAGTCTGGGTAAATAGATGGCAGAAAAAATACCTCAACAAAAATGGTAGTAAACGTACAAGAGTTACTTATAGGAACAAGAAAATAACAGCAAATTGTGGATAATCAATATCACACAACCTGGCGAAAAAACTGAGCGCGCGGACCTAGTTGTAAACAAAAGTCTTCTGCAACTTTTTTTTTCCTGCCTTCAGTTTTCGACTCGTTATCTATGCTGACGATACAAGTATCTACTCCTGTCTCAATAGAAAAGTTTGATCGGTTCGATAAGGTAAGATTGGTAGCCGAGCGCAAAGATGACCTTCAGTCTGTTGTTAACTGAGGCAAGAAATGGCTTGTCAATTTAAACGCCTTCAAAGCGAAACTTCACTTTTAATCGCCAGAGAGAACCCTTTTTACCGTCCATTAGCATAGGCTGATGCTAATCTCCAGAAGAGTGACACGTCGATTTAACGTTTCCCGCTGACATGAAGTGGAAAAAGTTATTCATCATGACGGTCGTCTTCGAGTATAGAATCCAGAGGTTAGCAGTGAATATTTCGAAGACAGTAGGAAAGCGTTGTTCAGGTTAGCAGTGGATATTTTGGTAAAAAGTAGCAGAGCGTAGTTCGTCCTTCTGGTTCTCTTCGCCTGACAAACTGGACTGAACATTCGTGTAGAGCGAACAAAAATGGCCGCCTTTATACACGACGGATTGAATGTTCTACGTCTTCTGATTGGTTAACCTTCTCAAGGCATTTGGGTTAACTCACTAGTATATATACACAAAAAACTGCAACAGAAAGGTTATATTGAATTTATTGCTAGGTCTGCTGCTAGGAAAGTTAGTTCATTGTGTTGTGCTAGACAATTTTTTGCCAGAATCTATCTTACATATTTATAAGCCTACCATTCGTCGTTGCTTCGAATATTGCTACCAGATCTGGTCCGGTGCTCTTGCTATATACTGACAGACTACTGATAAATTCGAAAGAAGAATCTGCAATATTATTGATCCTGACTTGGTATCTCGGCTTCAATCACTTTCCCACTGCCGTAATGTAGCATCCTTACGCCATTTCTATAAATATTTTCATGGTAATTCTTCCGATGAACTTATCTTGATGATTTATGACATTAAGCGCAGTATTTGATTACCAACAAGGTCTCGTCATTTTAAAGTCGAAATGGCTAGATGTAACCGTAAGTTCTATGCTAACGGTTCTTCTATCACACGTTTCTCTTGTTGAACTCTCTTCCAGCACCTTGCTTCCCCATCAACTTTGATTTTCAAAAATTAAATGCAATGTCAGTCGTTATCCACTGTCTTCATATTTCTTGTTTTTTTCATTGTTCTTTCTCGCTTTAATAATGTTTTTTTTTTTTTCACTCATATTCTCTAGCACTCAATAAACTATTTGCGTCTCAGTGTCTTTATTGCCTTGCTTGGGGTGAAATAATTAAAAGAAAATAATTTAAGAAGTTCATATTACGATCATTTAAGAATTTGATTTCCGCGTGGAAATGACTGTGAATGAAGTTTCAATTCTGCGACGTGCAAAACATTCCAATATCATTGGTCTTATTGAAGAACTTGATTCTCAGGACAAACTTTTTTGCCTTCAATCTTTATGGCTGATGCTAACCTCTAGGAGATTAGCCAATTACACCTACTCAGTCTAACGTTTTACACGGACATGAAATGGAAAGATTATATTGAGTGAAGTGTTACGTCTGCTGCAAGAAAGGTTTGATCACCATTTCTGTCGCATCATTTTGTTGAATATAACCAGGAAGACACACCTGCATAAGTTTTTTTTCTGAGGCTATATAATCTTACATACGTAACAAAACTTGGGGAAATAAGAAGAGGATGGAAAGCGTGACACTGTGTTATACGGCCGAAACGTTGTAATAAATATGGCGACAAATATGAGGACAATAGGCCGAATAATGTAAATAATGTACATAATACATCATCTCAGAAATATAGACAGATACTTGAGTTTGAAAATAGATCGCAGGCGATCCCATTATTGAATTAAGTAGACCATGTGAACATAGAGGAAACGCATATATAGGAAATCGCGTAGCGTCTAGATTGATCGCCATTTTAGTCAATCCTCCTCCTTCACTGGAAATGTGGGTGACCTAACGTTTAAGTGCACATATTATGAAATCAGCTAACCTCGACACTTTGCACTAGTGAACAGCTCATGATCAAACATAATAGACATTTATCGTCTGTTATATTTAACAATATATGTTTGAATATATATATATATATATATATATATATATATATATATATATATATATATATATATATATATATATAGATAATAACTAGACTCGTTTCGAAAAGCTTCAATTTTTGATTTGCTAATAATCAAATCAATCTCGAGGGAAAAAAAGGTTTTAAAAAAGAAAGAGCTACAAACATGAACTTCTGCCAACAAAAATCGCATAGATGCAGGTCTGAAGCCCAAAGAAAAAACCCCGATACGAGTAAACAACTAACTAACAAAAGCGCTCAATACAGTTTGTCTGGCTCACTAGGTGTATCTATCTATCTATCTATCTATCTATATATATATATATATATATATATATATATATATATATATAATGAAAAGGTTTAGAGAGAGTGTAAGTATGAGAGTGTGGGACGAATGTTAGAGCTATATATCTGTCCTGGACATTGAGTTTTACCTGGATTCTATCCTCTTGAAATTTTTTATACAAAAATATATATGTATGTATATCCATGTATGTATATATATTTATATATTTTGCACATGTATGTATATTTATCACTAATATATATATATATATATATATATATATATATATATATATATATATTCTATTTTGAAATATTTTATGAGCCTAAAATCTTAAAGTCCTCCTATATGACAGTGAATGCTGGACAATCTCCTTACAGATGAAGAAAAGACTTGAAACAACAAAAATGTGGCTCTACAGAAGGATGCTGAGGATACCATGTAGCAACGAAAACGTTTTAGAGGAAATGGAAACAAAAAGAAAACTTATACTTAACGTCAGAAAGAGACAGTTTAAATTTCTAGGGCACATAATGAGGAAAGAAGGCTTGGAAAATCTGATACTCACAGGACAGACTGAAGGCAAAAAGGACAGAGGAAAACAACGCATGACATACTTGGTGAGCTTGAGTGAATGGATGGCGGAGCAAGGTTTAGGAGAGATAACAAAAAGGCAACATTTATTTAGAGTTGTAAAGGACAGGAAATTGTGGAGAGCCATGATCGTCTACGTCCTGAAGGGAAACGACACAAAGGAGAAGAATGTGAAAGCCGTTCAGCGGCAAGTGGTAGAAAGATGGCAACAGAAAGTACGCATCACGTGACTGGACCTACCAGAATGATGTTCGTCAAGACTGGCATTCGAAGCTGGCAGTTTGGTGACATTTTCTTTGGCGTCAATCAACCAGTGGACGTCCCGAAAAATACTTTTGGCGGGCAGTAAGCATCTGATAGCCAGCGAAAAAGGTAATCTGTCACTCAAAGAGTTGACAAATAGGCAGATAGACGTACGGGTGACTGAAATTGGTAAGAACAGACTATATTAATGGGTTTGGAGAGTAGTTATGTATTTTACTGCTATGACTGAACCAAACATGGCGAATACGAAGGCTGAGTGGCAGGAAACTCTGTCAAGAATTATTATAGTTAAAACTTAAAATTTTCATCAGAAATAAATTATATATATATATATATATATATATATATATATATATATATACACACATATAGATACATATATATATATATATATGTATGTGTGTGTGTGTGTGTGTGTGTGTGTGTGTGTGTGTATTGGGTCAGTTGATCTTTATATATGTTGTTAATTGAAACAGACAATGAATGTCTATTATGTTTAATCATATAATCATGAGCCGTTCTAAGCGTCGTATAGTGGCTTCTAAATAGAATATTATAGAAATTCGCAAAGTTAATGAGTTGCGAATTTCCTTAATATTCTGTTTAACTTGCTAACGATTCTTCTGGTGAGTTATTGGCCGAAAAGTTTACCGTAAATGAAAAAAAATACGTTTTCTTTGTTCAAAACAATTTATAAATTCTCTGGTATCAAACTTTTGTTTATATATATAAATATATATATATATATAAGTATGTATGGAAAATAAAGCATAATATTTAAAAAAACAAATCCCCATTACAACCAAAAACGTTTGCGGTTTCTCTCTTCTTTTTAATATACACACATTTTTTTCTCGTTGGAACTACTATAACCTCTTCCTTTCATATATATATATATATATATATATATATATTCAAACGTATATTGTTAAATATAACAGACAATAAATGTCTATTATGTTTGATCATGAACCGTTCATTAGTGCAAAGCGTCGAGGTTAGCTGATTTCATAATGTGTGCACTTAAACTTTAGGTCGCCCACACTTCCAGTTAGGGAGGAGGGTGACTTGCTCACTTTGAAAATCAGCATTCAATGACTTGGCTTTTACTTAGGATTGAACCGGTGAGAGTGCAAAATACGTAACTATTTGTTGTCAGCAAGTAAATGGTTAAAGAAATAACAAAACAAGTGTTACAGAGATATCATATATTAAACAGTAATTACAACAGACGAGTATTACACGATTAGTGAGTGTGTGTCGGTTGACCCACTGTTCAATCTATTCGACTGTTATATTTACCAGCCTCCCCACGAGGTAGGATGTGGCACAAGGCCGAATTTAAAGTGGGACAATCCGTGCCCGTAGGCTCGTCCAAAAATTCCCCGTAGACCCCATATAAAACGGGGTCAGGTAACCGTTTACCGAGACGAGGCTCTGCACTTCGACATAGCTTCATCTGGGGATCCTCTTTGCCCGGAGGCAGAGAGTTTGACCAGCACAGCTGAAACAGATCTATTCGACTGTCATATTTAACAGCCCCGCACCACCCACACGTGGGATGTATGTGGCACAAGGCCGAGTTTACCGTCGGTTCTCCGAGCCCGTAAGCTCGGCTAAAAATAACCGGGTTCAGGGTCTGTCTACCTCCCCGGGCAAAACTTTGCTCTTCGGCAAAGCCTCGTCCGGGTTCCTCTCTGCTGAGGCAGAGAGTTCGACAGTTGAACAATCTGGTCGACTGTTCCCCCAAGGCCTTCTCTCCTACTAATTTTATAGTAGGCGGAAGAGTCCAACATAGACTCTTTAGAGGGAGGACACTACAACACTATTTTAGACACGAGTTTACTAACTTAGAATATATTTTGTGTGAAATTTGGGAAGGTTTTTGATACTAGTTTTTCAAGTATGTATGGCCTGTCCGGGTTCGATATGAGAAAGCAAGTCTCTGTTATGTCTGTTTCCTTGAAAATCAGCAGTAGAATTTCTGCTTATCACCTAGATTTGGACATTAGAACATGGGGACACTGCGTTATGGGAGAAAAAAAAACACTTCGATAACATAGCAGATCCTCATGAATGTTCAGATCATAGTGTATTTGGACTCGAGCCCAAAACCAAACCCCCAAGCGGAAATATAGGTTTATAGCTCCTCAAGATCTCCAATCACCCGATCAGAGAGCTTGCTACCGGATGCAGTTTATCGTCATACCCAGGACTAGAAAGAGCCTGTGTACTGCATGATTTTTTTCGCGGGAGAGGAAAGACCATATTACCCAGGTATATCAGGCGCTGTCCTTACAGTTCAGAATTGGTTCGCTGCGATTTTAGACATATTCTGATGCTAAAAAAATAGCAATGAAAACACCGTGGACGAGATTAGAGAGAACAATCTGCTATATGGTAAGAGTGAAAATGTGAATCCGTATTTCGGGGTGGGGGGCGCCATCGATTAGTTCCCCCGAACACCGGCTGCCCACACGGCTGCCCACTCGGCTCGACTTTTCCTTCGTCCTACATTTTAACGTTTTCCCTTCCGCTGTTTCAGTAGCGGTCTTTCGCCGGCGTGTATCGATGCTTTGGTGAAAGGAGGGGAGCGGCAGTTGGGGGTAGGGAGCGTCGGTGGTTCAGGGAACTGGCCTTTCTTCTGAGATTTATGGGACGAAAACTCGGACTTTCGCCCTTTGCCAAGGCGCCTTTCTATCTTGTCCTTTTCCCACCACATCACCATCCTTTTAGAGATTTCCATCGACTTCACAATTACTCTGGCAACCGCTTAAGTCGGCCATTAGTGTATAAGTGCCTCGTAGGTAGAGGTGGAGGTGTCGGGAGGCTGGGTACTGTGAGGGGACAATTTAAAACAGGGCTAGCGTGTTTATTAGTATATCAGGTCGGTCAGTTTGTTGGTGACGGCGGAAGATGCCGTAAATGGTTTGTTGGTGTCTGAGTGCCGTGGATAATTTCAAGAGAGTTTTATGTCGAAGCTAATCATCACACACGCACACACACACACACTCACATATATATATATATACAGACAGGCAGACACACACACACATATATACACATACACACACATATATGTACATATACACACACATATAGATACACGCATATAGATATATACATACACACATATATATATACACATATATAAACATATATATATATGAACACACACATATATATATATACACACAAACACATAAATTTATATATAGGCACACATATATATACATACACGCACGCATATATCTTTCTCTCTCTCTCTCTCTCTCTCTCTAAACACACACACACACACACACACACACACATATATATATATATATATATATATATATATATATAAGTGCGTAGGTATGCAGAAAATAGAAAAGAACACGTTGGGTGCATAATCCGAAGTCCCTTAGTATTTTTGTTTTTATTTTTAAGAAGACAGTGCTCCATACAGAAGTAGAGCTTAGATTATAATTATTTTTTTAAAAATATGATTCCTTCGCTACATAAGAGTTCTCATGTTTCAAAAACGAGAGCCGAAACCATGCAAATAATTATTGAAATTAAGTTGAATTGAGGTGTTTAGTCCCGTTTCATCTTCAAGCGAAATTTTAGGAATCCTTAAATTCCTAAAATTCCTAAGATTCCTAGGACTTTTCTATTCTCTCAATTATCGTGAATTTGGCATGGGTTTTAAAATCGTGTTTTTCTAGGCGGAAATGTTGTACTACAGGTAATAATCTTTCATGTGGAGTCGACTTAATTTGCGATAATTATTAATTTTGTAGTGAAAGGGCCATTCAGATTTTCCTACATATTGTTTCTGGCATAGTGTGCATTCTAGGAGGTAAATTATGATATGACTTCTACAGTTAGAATCGTGGTAGATTTTGAAAGTAGATTTAGTGACTGAGCTAGTGAATGAATTCGTGTGTTTAATGTGGTTGCAGCATAAGCTTCTTTTGTTGTTACATGGTTAGGAAAATCCTGTTGTTTTTGTTGTTGGTTTATTACGGATTACCTTGTTCCCTGAAATGTAGTTACTACCTATGATTTCTTTTAGGTTCTTAGGTCTACGATATGCTACAAGACCGGGTTCCTTAAACAATTTTTTTTGTTTGGTTTGAGATGTAGTATATCCCAGCGACTTTTGATTATTTGGGATAGTGGAGGCAGAGTGGGGTTGAAAGTGGTTACTAGAGGAATGCGGCTATACATACATATATATATATATATATATATATATATATATATATATATATATATATATATATAATTTTATAAGTATTTTCTTTCTAAAAATTTACTTAATTTATAAGCGCAGACAATATCGATCTTATTTGTTAATAAGGTTAAGGAAAATTCAATCTATTTCAATTTAGGGGTGGCTGGGTTTTAATTTCCCTAGACAGCTTATGTATCCAATATATGTTACTTATAAAGTCAGGTTAAGTTTAGGTGGAGTGGGGGTGCCTGGTAACAAACGTATACTTTCGTCTGGCTTTTCAATGACATAAAAAAATTTTGGCATTTGGCAAATTTTTATACACAAAGATTTTTTAAAAGGGTCATTTAAATATGTTTAATATTTTAAATTTTATTCTTACAGATTTAAAGTACCATTCGATATTCTAATAACTAATAGACTATACGGTATTTTTACAAATAAATATATTAGAATTTAATTACTAATTAATGATCAAATATAAAAATGTTTCTTTCATCTCTGTTTTTTATTTATTTATTTTTTTCGAAATTAATTATTACATAAGAAAAATCTTTGACAGTGCCTACAAAAAATAGCTATTTCATTTCTTTGATTTAGTAAATTTTTATTTTTCAGAATAATGCATAATTTTTCATCTATCCACAAAGGACATTAGTAATTTAATGACCTACAAGCTGTAGCTATTTTTTTTTTTTTTTTTTAATTTCCATTTTACTTTCGTGTTTTATTGGTTTCTTTTAAGTCCCAGAAATATTTAGATAGGGATGTTTTATTTCGGTATTTACTATTATTAAAGGACGTTTGATATTAGTTCCACCTTCTTTTGAATTCATTCCGTGTGCATCCAATAAAGCACCAAGAGTAAAATGGAAAATCCAGACGACTCGCAGAATAACGGAAGTATACATTTGTTAGCAAACACCTCCATCCCACCTAAAGGTACTTATAGGCTTCATCTTGTTCCAGTTCCCTAATCTTTGTGACAAACTCTAAAT
>CAHIKZ030005241.1:1567500-1587500 GCA_903632075.3 Acanthosepion pharaonis | reverse complement strand
TGCCAGACTTAATGCACAGCCAAGAAGATGGGGGTCATTTTCGGAGGGGTTCGTTCAAGGATCAGAACCCACTAGAATTCTCTTATTGAAATGCTCCACGTTTCATTTCCCGCCATTTCCTCCCCCCCGACCCCTTCTTTTATCATTATTTCTACTCGTTGAAATTTCGCACCGTGAATAATTGATTTCGCTGGAAATCAAGTGACAGGAAGACGCCCCTGAAGCCTCCGCCCTCGTTGATTCTTGATGCTGTCGTAGTTGTTCAACATTATCATTATTATTATTATTATTATTATTTCATTTGATTTCTTTAGTATGCACATTTCTTTCCGGGTCCCAACCAGAGACCTAAGAGACCGGAGCTGTACTTGTGAGTACAACTTCTTTGCATTTCTTTAAGTCAGTGGTTCCCAAAAGGTGCGACGCGCCTCACAGGTGAAGCTGGAAAGGCTAGTAGGTGCGGCGGAAGAGGATAGCAGGTGAGGCTGAAGAGGATAGCAGGTGAGGCTGAAGAGGATAGCAGGTGAGGCGGGAGAGGATAGCAGGTGAGGCGGAAGAGGATATCAGGCGAGGCGGAAGAGGATAGCAGGTGAGGCGGGAGAGGATAGCAGGTGAGGCGGAAGAGGATAGCAGGTGAGGCGGAAGAGGATAGCAAGCGAGGCGGAAGAGGATAGCAGGTGAGGCGGTAGAGGATAATAGGCGAGGTGGAAGAGGATAGGAGGTGCGGCGGGAGAGGTTAGCAGGCGAGGCGGAAGAGGATAATAGGCGAGGCGGAAGAGGATAGCAGATGCGGCGGAAGAGGGTAGCAGGCGAGGCGGAAGAGGATAGCTGGTGAGGCGGAAAGACAAAAACAATCAAAAGTTTAGAAACAGTTTCAAAAGAATCCATATGCCAAAAATAAATATGATTTCAAAATTTAAAATATTATTATGGATTACTTGTAATTGCATGCATGAGTTCCAAAGTAAATAGTTATAAATAATTATTGCCTAATTTTATCATTGCGATATTTTTGCATTATATCAAGTATCAAGAATATAGTAACTAGGGTCCGCAAATTGGAGGAGAGAGTTATCAATGATAATGTTCTGATTTCGAATCCTCCGTTATCTCCCTTTAAACCCTTCTGGGTTTTTTTTTTTTTTTTCATTTATTTATTTTTAAATTTACTGTTCATCACATAAAATTTGGTGATGCGTGAGCAAATTTTAATTTTAGAAATTGGCTCTAGAGAGAAAAATGTCTAGGAACCATTGCTTTAAGGCATGGGCTACCAGCGATACCTTCAATGAATCTATCGAAACCTTTTCTCATCAATCCGAGTGCTCCAACGACAACTGGAATTGTTGGTGTCCTTATGTGGCACAAGATCCTTGTATTTTGATATATTTTTGAAGATCTTCAAAGATACATTACAGTTTGCAGGGAACACCATGTCAATAAGAAGGCACATTTTGTTCTTTGCGGTCTCTTTTTCACATTCCAATTATTATTATTATTCCTAGTGCGCTAGTTATTATCAGCAAGACCGTGAACACCATTATCCAAGGTTTCTTCAGTTCTTGGCTAAAATCCGAATCTTTTTCTAATTCTTCTGCTTGTTTTTTTTTTTTTTTTTTTTTTTTTCTTTACCAGTAGAGGTTGAGTAGCCTTTATCCGACAATTCCCAAATCCGAAAACCTCCAAAATCCGAAAACCTCCAAAATCCGAAAGTTTTTCAGGTGCTGATAAGACTTACCAGAAATGAAAAATTACAGAGAAGGCTGGGAAACTTCCTAGGTGATGTGCAACTGCTGTAATTGACCTCATCTACCCTGGGTGGGGGTACCCTAGCCCAGCTACGGAGCCTACGTTGGCACCAGTTTTTTTTGTTTTTTTTTTTAGCGATCGTCACAGCAAGACATTCATAGTGGATTACGGTACCAGGTGTTTCATTCAGTAAAGATATTCAAAATGTCAAAAGTCCTGCATTTATATATATATATATATATATATATATATATATATATATATATATATATATATATATATATATATATATATATATATATATATATATAATTTATAAGTGCGCAGGTATGCAGAAAATAGAAAAGAACACGTTGGATGCATAATCCAGATTCCTTAGTATTTTGTTTTTATTTTTAAGAAGACAGTGCTCCATACAGAAGTAGAGCTTATATTATAATATTTTTGTTTAAAAATATGATTCCTTCGCTACATAAGAGTTCTCATGTTTCAAACACGAGAGCTGAAACCATCCAAATAATTCTTAAAATTAAGTTGAATTAAGGTGTTTAGTCCCGTTTCATCTTCAAGCGAAATTTTAGGAATAAGCTATCTCTTGGATTACGTGTGTTTTTAAGCATGGTTCGTTATTGTGGGAGTGGCTAGGTGAGTCATCTTGGTTAAGTGGTCAGAGAGTTAATTCTTATCTTTAGATTCATCATCTTCTGAGAGGTTTTGCTCAGGTTGGGTAGGGTATCTATTTCAAGGCTAATGTTGGCGGTCATCCTCTAGTTAGTTCCCAGCGTGGGATATTTTTATGGCGCCCTACACACACACACACACACACACACACACACACACACACACACACACACACACACACATATATATATATATATATATATATATATATATATATATATATATATAAATATATATGAATTGTAAATCATGTTTGGTTCATTTTTTGTACATGTACAGAAAATGCAAAACCTTATTTTTCGTGAAATCTTAATTTCACCAATTAAAAATCATTTAGAATTACATAACTAACGCCATTTCCTGTATCTGTGTGTACACAAAATTTATTAAATTTTATATAAAACTACATTCAGGGTATATGTTATTTATATAAAACTACCTTCAGGGTATATATTATTTATATAAAACTACATTCAGGGTATATATTATTTATATAAAACTACCTTCAGGGTATATTCAGGGTATTATTATTAATATAAAACTACATTCAGGGTATATATTATTTATATAAAACTACATTCAGGGTATATGTTATTTATATAAAACTACATTCAGGGTATATATTATTTATATAAAACTACATTCAGGGTAGATGTTATTTATATAAAACTACATTCAGGGTATATGTTATTTATATAAAACTACATTCAGGGTATATATTATTTATATAAAACTACATTCGGGGTATATGTTGTTTATATAAAACTACATTCAGGGTATATGTATAAGCTGTGATATTAAATGTCAAGGGATATTGTGTTTATGCTTGTGTTCCATTTCCAAGCTGACCCATTTTATAGATTCTAGATACAAATTAAATAGCCTGTATTCCAAAATCGGAAAAAATCTGAAAACTGAAGCACTTCTGGCCTCAAGAATTTCGGATAAAGGATTCTCAACCTGTAATGATAATTGAAAGTTCTGATGTTACACGTATCTGGTTGTTAGGTTTGGTTATTGAGCATCTGCAAGTTTCAAGTTTCAAGCACCTTCCTCAGTTTATATGCAGACCCCAATGCTTATAATAAAATAGTTTGCAATGAAAATCTGTAATAAATCATTTACATTGATTTTGTTGACTCGTTTTTTTAGCTTCTTTTTCTTTTGCTTTGCTTTCTTCTTTCTCTCCCCTTCTCCTTCTTCTCTCCTCCTACTCATCCTTCTCTTCTTTTCTCCTCATCCTCATCATCATCATTCTTCTTCTCTCAACCTCTTTTTCTTCTTCTCCTCCTTCTTCTTTCTTCTCCTCTTCTTCCTTCTCCTTCTTTCTCCTCATCCTTCTTTTTCTTTTGCTTTCACCCCTTTTCCCCTATCTCCTGCTCTTCTTCTTTTCTCTCTTCTTCTTCTTCTCTTCTTCTTCCATCCTTATTTTTCTTCTTCTCCTCCACCTCCTTCTTCTTCTCATTCTCCTCCTCCTCATCATCATCATTCTTCTTCTCCTCCTCCTCCTCATCCTTCTTCTTCTTCTCCTCATCCTCATCATCATCATTCTTCTTCTCCTCAACCTTGATTTTTCTTCCTCCTTCTTCTCCTTTTTTTTTTCTCTTTGCTTTCACCCTTTTCCCCCCTTCTCCTGCACTTCTTTCTCTTCTTCTTCTTCTCCTTCTTCTCCTCCTCCTCCTCATCCTTCTTTTTCTTCTCCTCATCCTCATCATCATCATTCTTCTTCTCCTCAACCTACTTTTTCTTCTTCTCCTTCTTCTTCTTCTTCTCCTTCTTTTCCTTCTCCTCCTCCTCCTTCTCCTCATCCTTCTTTTTCTCTTTTGCTTTCACCTTTTCCCCCCTATCTCCTGCTCTTCTTCTTTCTCTCTCTTCTTCTTCTTCTCTTCTTCTTCTTCATCCTTATTTTCCTTCTCCTCCACCTCCTTCTTCTTCTCATTCTCCTCCTCCTCATCATCATCCCTCCTCATCCTCATTTTCTTCTTCTCCTCATCCATCATCCATCATTCTTCTTCCCTCAACCTACCTTCCTCCTCTTTC
The DNA here is from genome assembly GCA_903632075.3 of Acanthosepion pharaonis. Lineage (NCBI taxonomy): Eukaryota > Metazoa > Mollusca > Cephalopoda > Sepiida > Sepiidae > Acanthosepion > Acanthosepion pharaonis. The sequence goes on along the minus strand of CAHIKZ030005241.1, from coordinate 1,583,030 downwards.
TTCTTTTCTCTCTCTTTTCCTTCTCTCCTCCTTCTCCTCTCCTTCTTTTCTCTTTGCTTTCACCTCCCCCTATCCTTCTTCTTCTTTCTCTCTCCTTCTTCTCCTTCTTCTTCTCTCCTTCATCCTTCTTTTCTTCTCCTCCTCCATCCTCCTTCATTCTTCATTTTTCTTCCTCCTCCCTCATCATCATCACTTCTTCTTTCTTCTTCTCCTTCTTCTTCTTCTTCTCCTTCTTTTCCTTCTTTCCTCCTTTCTTCCTTTTTTCTTTTGCTTTTCTCCCCCCCTCTCCTGCTTCTTTTCTTTTCCTTCTCCTCTTCTTCCCTCCTTCATCCTTTCACCTCCTTCTTCTCATTCTTCCTCCTCATTCTTCTTCTTCTTCCTCATCCTTCTTCATCCTCATCATTCATTACTTTTTCTCTTTTCCTCCTTCTTCTTCATCCTTCTTTTTTCTCTTTTGCTTTTCCTTTTCCCCCTTCTCCTCCTTCCTCTCTTCTTCTCTTCTCCTTCTTTTCTCCTCCTCCTCATCCTTCTTTTTCTTCTTCTCCTCCACCTCCTTCTTTCTTTCCTTCATCATCATTCTTCTTCTCCTCCTCCTCCTCATCCTTCTTTTCTTCTTCTCTCATCATCATCTTCTTCTTCTCCTCCCTCAACCTTCCTTCTCTCCTTCTTCTTCTTCTCCTCCTTCTCCTCCTTTCCCTTCCTTCTTTTTCTTTTGCTTTCATTTCCCCCTCTCTCCTGTTCTTCTTTTCTCTTCTTCTTCTTCTTCTTTCCTCCTCATCCTTCTTTTCTTCTCCTCCTCCATTTCTTCTTCTCATTCTCATCCTCCTCATCATCATCATTCTTCTCCTCCTCCCCCAGCTTCTTTTCCTTCTCCTTCTCCTCCTTTTTCTCCTCCTCCTCATTCTTCTTCTTCTTCTTTTTCTCCTCATCCTTCTTTTTTCTTTTCCTCCTCTTCATCCTTCTTCACCTCCTCCTTCTTCTTCTCTTCGTCTTCCTCATTGTTCTTCTTTTTCTCCTCATCCTTCTTCCTCCTCCTCCTACTCTTTCATTACTGTATTCTTCTTTTTCTTCTCTTTATCTTTCCACTTCTTTCTTGTCTCCTCATCTTTTTCTATGGTTTTTACATATTTTACATCGTTTTTCACAGCTTCTTTTTCTCTTTTGCTTTCACCTTTTCCCCCCTCTCTCCTGCTCTTCTTCTTGCTCTCTCTTCTTCTCTAGCTTCTCCTCCGCCTCTTCCTTTCATTTATTCCAGTTCAATTCTGTAGTAAAATCATGTGCAATGCCATTCTATTGAAAATCAATTATAATTAATTTCTATAACAAAATCATTTACAATGCAAATTTATAGTAAAATCATTTGTAATATATTCCTATAGAAATCATTAACAATTGCAAGGCAATTCTGTAAAAAAAATCATTTGCAATGCATTCCGATGGTAGAATAAATTTAAATGATTTTTTTTATTGCAGAAATAATTCATAATAATCTTTTTCCTTTACTAATATTCACCCAATACAAGGCCTAACAGCCACTCCAGGTAGAGGGTTACTGTGTGGAGTTATATTAGCATATGAAAGAACAAGTGTTAGATGTATAGAGCTGAAGCAGACTTTGGAAAGAACCAGAAACCCAATCCTAAACAAGATAAAAGGGATAAACCTCTACTCCTGTTCAAACGACTGGGGAGGAGGGGGAAGCGTGTAAAAGATGAACTTATCTACTGCTGTTGGCAGAGGAGAGAAAAATATATGAAAGATTTTCGGATAAAGGATTTTCAAACTGTAAGAAAGAGACAGATGAAATTTCTGTTACTCGTGATGAGAAAAGAGAACCTGGAGAATCTGATACTCACAGGTCGAATAGAGGGAAAGAGAGACAAGGGAAAGCAACGGGCTGGCGGGCTTAAGCAAGTGAATGGCAGAACGTGGTCTTGGGGAGTTGGCAGAAGGACGAAACTTATTGAGAGCCACAACAGATAGACGGAGTGGAGAGCAATGATCGCCTACGCCCTTAAAGGACACGGCACATAAAAAGAAAAGGAATGTAGTGGGGGGGTTACCATTCTTCAGTAGAATTTCTAATTTATCCATTGCGTTGTTCCAAGTGTGCTAACTATTATGGGCACGACTTTAAATTTCTTATCTGGCTATATTTCTAAGATGAGGTATTTTAACTATTTACATTATTTACATTGTTCGGATTGTTGTCCTCACCTTTATTAACATATTCGCGACGTTTCGGCCGTTGTACGCTCCGGCCTTCTTCAGGATCTGTCGATATTTCTATGATGAGGTATTGTAACTATTTACACTATTTACATTGTTCGAATTGTTGTTCTCATCTTTATTGGCATATTCACGACGTTTCGGCCGTTGTACGCTCCGGCCTTCTTCAGGATCTGTCGATATTTCTGTGATGAGGTATTGTAACTATTTACATTATTTACATTGTTCGGATTGTTGTCCTCATCTTTATTAACATATTCGTGACGTTTCGGCCGTTGTACACTCCGGCCTTCTTCAGGATCTGTCGATATTTCTGTGATGAGGTATTGTAACTATTTACACTATTTACATTGTTTGGGTTGTTGTCCTCATCTTTATTAACATATTCGCGACGTTTCCGTTGTACCTCCGTTCTTCAGGATCTGTCGATACCGTTTGCTTTATTAACATATTCGCGACGTTTCGGCCGTTGTACGCACCGGCCTTCTTCAGGATCTGTCGATATTTCTGTGATGAGGTATTGTAACTATTTACATTATTTACATTGTTCGAAATGTTGTCCTCATCTTTATTGCCATATTACTGAGACATAATGTTTATAAGTCCCAAAAATTCCTACACATGTTGCCCAGTGGATAAAGGCGTTGTTGGGATCCAGTGACTTGATCTAAAGAGTTGCGAGTTCAATACCTGGCTACTGCAGTGGTGAACAAAAAACTTGGGGAGATAACTGAGACATCTGTAAGAGGCATGGCACGTGGAATTAGAACAATCTAACTAAAGAAACGAAGGGAAATAGAGGGTTCACTTCGAAATTCCAAAAGAAGAAGAAAATATGAATATGGCAACAAAAATGAGGACACAGTCCGAACAATTTAAATAGTTTAAATTCCATTTTTTTTTATTATTTAGCAGAACATGTTATTTTACCTTTTTCATTTATTTATTTTATTTTTTTAATATTTTCTTTTTCATCATATCGTTGGCTTCTAAGGTGTGGTTTGTTCTCTTTTTACTTCCTGTCAGACACGTTCTTTGCGTTTAGATGACCGAGAGGTCGGTTTAAAAATCGCTAAGTCACATAAGTCACTGGAGGCACAGTGGAGGAACTGCTCGAATTGAGGAATCGGAGAGCCGAGTTTGAATTCCAGTCAAATCCATTACATTCACTTACGTGCTAATAGCCTTGGAAAAGGTATTAATCCTCCTCTTCTCATCTCCTCGCAGCTATGGATGGCAACTGGTCTCTCCCAGAAAGAAATGGCAACCTACTGCAGGAGTCAGTCATGTATCGAAAGATACATGATCGCCTAAGCGTTTATCATGCATGGCACATAAATGACTGAAGTCACAAAGAATGTTGTTAGTTTTACAGTGTAACCCGGATATAAGAGAAACCCGGATATAAGAGAAACCCGGATATAAGAGAGATTTTCTCTGGTCCCAAAATGTTCCCATACTTACCTAAACAAAATAGACCAAACCCGGATATAAGAGAAACCCGGATATAAGAGAAACCCGGATATAAGAGAAACCCGGATATAAGAGACTTTTTCTCCGGTCTCGACAACTCTCTTATATCCGGGTTACACTGTATTTTATTTCCAGGGAGGCTTCTGCTTTATTTTTTTTTTTTTTTTTTTTTTTTTTTTTTTTTTTTGCTTGAGCATTTTCTATATGGTCGAACCCAAGTCGCATTAATGAGTCCCCGCAAGATCACCGAGACGACTGCTGGAATAAAAAACAGAGACGCTCTTAACCGCTAGAACTGCTGAGATAGCGTAATTTCTACGGATATTTTATTGTCGTACAACTCGCCATGAGCTTATTCAATTTATTAACTTAGGATTCGTCAGAAACTTCAAAATAGGAAAATCTATGGGTTAAAAGTAAAACTAATTGTTAGTATTATTAACAGACTTGCTAATTATATTATCATTGTATTTCTGCTTCTTTAATGTATTTATGATTACTGATTTAAAAAAAAAATCTTTTTTTAAATGTTTCAGTGAACGAAAAAAAAAAGCGCTATTCTTAGTCACCATAAAAATAAATTTCGCTAATTTACAACCAACGAATAACGTGTTGAAAGATTTTCACGAAAAGAAAGAAAAAGCACGAGGAAAAAATAAAAAAACATCATTTATAAATCTTAAAAAAAAACTAAAAAAAAAACCCAAAAAAACAAAGTGAATTTGTTTAAAAGAGAGTAACATTTGGCTTGCCCGAGGGCAGTGGGGGTCGTTTAGTTTGGAATTTCGACAGAGCAATAAATAACGGGTTGAAGTCAAAGAAGAAGAAAAAAAATTAAAAAGAAAAGAAAAATTGTCTGAACACAGAGAGAATGGCCGGCTGTTTCAATAGTAACTCGGGCTATTATCGAAAAGCTAAATGAGGTGTGTTAGTTGGACAAAGTTGTATTTATAAAAAAAAAGATATTGAAAAAGTCATTATAATGTTCAGCGGTGGAATTTATTTATCTGTCAACAACTATGGTAGTATGATTATTAGCCCTTTCCGTATAAGGAAACATTAGCCGGGAAATACAAAACTACTCCAATTATACTTGCCTTCACTCCCTAATCATCGTCCGCGGATCAAAGTGTAGTATCTGTTCTCCTCATGTCTAATGGTAATTATAATATCAGTCGTTTCTTTAAAAGAAAACATTTTGACCGAGCAGCCAGTATCGCTAGTAACGCTTTTTTTTCACTCCCAGACCATCGGGTTGGGATCAGAGTGTAGTATCTGTTCTTCTTCTCGCTAATGGTAATGGCAATAATAACCATTTCCTTCTATGGAAACATCTGACATTTTTTGACCAAGCAGACAATGCTACTCGAGTTATGTTTGTCTTCACTCACTGATAATCTTCCGAGGATCAAAGTGTAGTATCTGTTCTCCTTATGTCTGATGGTAATGGTGTAATATCAGTTGTTTCTTTATAAGGAAACATTCGGCATTTATTGACCGAGCAGCCAGTAACGCTTTTCTTCACTCTCTGGCCATCGGGTTGGGGATCAGAGTGTAGGATCTGTTCTTCTGATCTCTAATGGTAATGGCAATATTAGCCGCTTCCTTATGGGGAAGCAGTTATGATTTTCTTCACTCTCTGACTATCGTCCTGGGATCAAAATGTAGTATCTGTTCTCATCTCTAATGGTAATATTAGCCGTTTACTTATAAGGAAATATTCCGCATTCGTTGTCCGAGTAGCCAGTGCTACTTTCGCTTGGGTTTGTTTTGTTTTGCGGCATATCAACCTCAATGAATTATTTAATGCCGACAAGATTTTTATTGCTGGTAATATTTTTTGTTTTTTTCAAAAATGGATTGCTGATAATGATTTTTTACAAAAAGGTATTGCTGGTATCAAAACCTATTTTTACACTTTCATCGTGCTTTGACCCCAGTTCGGGGGTTAACTATTTGCCCATAGCTGGGACCCTAACAGGTGCTACTACCCCGGGTCTGGGTGGACCTGGGAACGCCGTCAATTAAGAGGTGGTTACTTTCGCTTGGAATTTATAAAAACTTTCTTTTGACCAGTAGCTGTTATCGAACTTTCCAATATTGATGAGGGGTTTCCTTCCTAAACTTTTGTTTGAAGTTGTGGGGAACGGTAACATATCGATTATATCATTATTCGAGTTACATTTTACATTTTAGTTATTGCTGTCGTCGAAAATAAGGAAGTGGTTTCTTAAATAAGTTTTAGCTTTAATAATAATAATAAAAGTGATAACATTTTAAAATTCATCTTCATGTGTACGCTGGGCCTGACGATAAACTACATCTGGCAGCAAGGCCTCTGATCGGGAGATTGGAGGTTTTGAGGAGCATGGAACCCTCTCTTAATTGCTGTTGTTCCCAGGTCCATCCTGACTCGAGGTGGTCGCACTTGTTAGGGTCCCATGTATCTTGACTTGACTTTGACTTGTATCGGTTTTCACCCTGGTCGGGTTGACTCTGCTTCCTCCCGAGCAAGTACAGCATCACGGACCATCGCTGCCCACGCCCGCCGATCCTGAGCCAGATCACACGAAATGGCGAGCCAATCGCGATTCCATCGTCGAAGACCAACTACTTGTGGACTCGATAGTACTGCTAGGTCATACTTGGTTGTCCTAGCCCACGTCCTCAGCTGCCCACCGACACGTTTTCGTCAGCCAGGAAGAGAAGGAGGGAGAAGTACATCGCGGATGAGCTCTCCCTCCGGGCGTCGAGCTGCGTGTCCGAACCATCGGAGACGACACTGGAGTAGGACGGGTGGAAGAGAACGGAGACTCAGGCGACGACGTAGAGTGACCGCGGGCACACGATCGATCCCATCTATCGGCAATTAGTAACCCCCCCACCAAAATACATACATATATATATATATATATATATATATATATATATATATATATATATATATACTAGCAGTAGAGCCCGACGTTTCCCTGGAGATGTAACAGTAAGAGATAGATCAAGTATTGACCATCATAAAGACTGAAAAATAAAATTGACAAAGATTATTGTTTAAGGTTGACGGACACGCATGTCTTAATTAGTTTTTTTTTTTTTTTTACGAATTGGTCGAACCAAACTCAAACAAAAAACATTGTTTTCAATCGTTATGGATCTACTGATTGAATAGAATTTTATTATAAACAATTGGAAAATGGAATTTTAAAGCATTCTGTATTTAAAAATAAAAGAAAAAAAAGCGCAAGACAATAAGAAACACTACCTGCCAAAAAAAAAAAGAAGTTTTGTTGAAATCGGTTGAAAAATGTAGGGAAATCCGATCCCATATATAAACGAACACACACACACACACACACACACAAACAAACAACTTGGGTTTTTATAATAAGTGTAACTCGATATGAGTTGTCCCCCTTTCATTCTCGTGTTGCCTCTTAATCGTGTTTTCAAATTGATTTCATACAAAAACAATTGTGTTTTTCCCATTTTTGGCGCTGTTAGAACCACCACTAGGTAATTTTACGTAGTCCTGTGATGTTTTATTGAAATCGGTTGAAAAATGTAGGAAATCCGATCCAATATATAAACATACAGACACGCACACACACACAATCTGCGTTTAATAATAAGTAAGATATATATTACTATGGTAAAAATACCAGCAATACATTCATGGAATATACACACAAACAAACTATATCAAATAAAACCCATTCTGACTGTACAACATCACAGTACCGGACACTCAAGGAAAGCTGGTGTTACAAGAATCAAAATCGGACGCATCCATATAACCCACTCCTTCCTGCTAAAAAAATGAAATCCCTCCAAAATGCCCTAAATGCCAAGAAGTGTCAAACATTTTTTAACTAACCGCAAAAAAAATTGACACCTTGCAAATACTTCTTCAATGTACCGAACCTTAGGGCCCTCTTTGAGAGTGTCGAACCCAAAGAATTACTCGAGAAGCAATGACTGCTCAGTCAATTTATGCTAAATGTTTCCCCGTAAGGAAGCGGCTAATATCACCATTAACATTAGAGATCAGAAGAACAGATCCTACACTCTGATCCCAAACGCGTTGGCCAGGGAGTGAAGAAAAACATTACTGGCTCCTCGGTCAATAAATGACTGATATTACACCGTTACCATCAGACATAAGGAGAACAGATGCTACACTTTGATTCTAGGACGATTATCAGAGAGTGAAGACAAACATAACTCGAGTAGCATTGTCTTCTCGGTCAATGAATGTCAAATGTTTCCATATAAGGAAACGGTTATTATTACCATAACCATTAGAGATGAGGAGAACAGATGCTACACTTTGATCTTAACCTGGTGGCCAAGGAGTGAAGAAAATCATAACTGAAGAAGCATTGGCTCAGAAGATCAGAGGAACATATACTACACTCTGATCCCCAGCCCGATGGCCTGGGAACGTAAAAAGCGTTACTTAGCGATACTTGCTGCTCGGTCAATAAATGCCGAATGTTTCCTTATAAGGAAATGACTGAAATTACACCGTTACCATCAGACCTAAGGAGAACAGATACTACACTTTGATCCTAGGACGATTATCAGAGAGTGAAGACAAACATAACTCGAGTAGCATTGTCTTCTCGGTCAATGAATGTTAGATGTTTCCATATAAGGAGACGGTTATTATTGCCATTATCATTAGAGAGAAGTATAACAGATACTACACTCTGATCCCAACCCGCCAAATGTTAGCAAATGTTAGAATTCTTAAAAGTAAGAAAACTCTGCCCCCAAATATAAAAAAAGGAAACCGAATAAACACCCGGCTGCATAATGCAACTAAAAGTGAATTACATCCCCACTCTTATATAAGAACGACTTATAAAAGAATCTGTCTGCAAAATAGACGCAAAGTAAAAGCAAATACTAAAACTACCCGATTCGGCACAAAATGACACGTGTGGTTGATTTGCCGGTAAAATAATCGACCTAAATCCAAATCCAGCGTATTCTGCCTCTATAAATCCAACGACAGGCTGTGGATTTGGGTCCAGGCCGTACGGCAGTACTTAAATAATTTGATTCAATCTTAAGGAGTAGGGAAATATCTTTCGGTGAATAATTATTGTAAATTAGCTTTCGTTAGAGCGGCCTTAAGCCACACCACATTATAGCATGGGTGGGCATACTACGGCCCGCGGGCCACCTGCGGCCCGCCAAAAGAATTCATGTGCCCCGCCAAATGTTAGTAAATTTCAAAGAGAAACTTACCAAGCAACGCCAAATAATTGTTACAAGCAATTTGACGTCTAATTTTAACAAACTGTTAAATGACTGCAGTCAAATACATTATTCTCATTGAGTCAGTGAGATCCGTCTGATACTGAGTTACTTTGTTTTGCAAATAAATCTATTTCAGGTGAAGTTACTACTTCAAAATATAAATAATTTTTTTTTCTTTAAACTGAATTAATTTGTTTTCAAGCAAATCTGTTTAATGTGAAGTTCCTACTTTAAAATCTAAATTAATTTCTTTCTTTAAATTTAGTTACTTTATGTGTTCTATTTGCAGTTTCTAATTTAAAATATAAGTAAGAATTTTTTTTTATTTCTTTACGCAGACTAAATTTGTTTTTCAAATAAATATATTTTCTATTTTAGAATATTAATTAATATTAGGTTGTCTCAAAAGTTCGTAAACACTTGCGAAAAATTGAATTTTTATGCAACACAATCCAGCCCAATCGAGACAAGCGATGGGTTCAGAAAGGGCAAGAGATACCGTCGGTTTCAAAACAAGATCGATTCGGCAAGAAAGTCATGTTGTGCGTTTGGTGGAACTTTGAAGGAATCGTGCATTTTGAGTTGGTTCCGAATGGTCGTGCCATCAGTGCTGAACTTTACTGTCAACAACTGGTGCGGGTCTACGAAAAGTTGAAGCAAAAGTACCCAGCTCTGATCAACCGAAAGCGCACTTTGATGCAGCAAGACAATGCCAAGCCACACACCGCCAGGAAGACGAAAGACAAGTTTGAAGAGCTGGACGGCGTTGAGGTTCTGCCACATCCAGCCTACAGTCCTGACTGTGCTCCATCAGATTACGGCCTTTTCCGCTCAATGCAACACTTTCTAAAGGGCCGCCGATTCGACTCGTTTGATGAAGTCGAGGAAACGTGTCAAGAATCCTTTGATTCGAAGCCGGCTGAATGGTACTTTCACCAGATCCGAAAGCTTGCAGATCGATGGCAGAAAGTCTTGGAAAATGATGGTTTTTATTTTGAGGAATAATTTTTGTTGTTTTTGTTATTACTTGGCGAGTAAAATTTCAATTTTTTGCAAGTGTTTACGAACTTTTGGGACAACCTAATAAAACATCTTTTTCTTAAAAAAAGATCCTTTTGTCTTTCAAATGTGTTTAATGTAAAGCTTCAACTTAAAAATACTTATCAATATTTTTCTTTAAAGTATTTTCAAATGAGTTACTTTGTCTTTCAAATAAATGCGTTTCATGTGAATCTTCTACAGTACTTTAAAATATTAATTAGTATTAATTAATTGCATTTTTTTCTTTAAAAGTCTTTTTTGCCAATTTTAAATATTAATTATTTTGGGTTAATATAATATGCATCCCAATAAAATTGTGAATTTTTGAATGTGGCCCTTGCACTGAAAAGTTTGCCCACCACTGCTTTATGTCTCCCGTGTGTGTTTGTGTGCATGCTCAGCAGTAGATGGACAAAACATAAGGTTCGAAATAACTGTTTTATTTCTGGTTGAAAAAGAATGTGCAAAATAATAGTATTTTGCGGGGAAAAAAGCGGGGTTTCTCAGTTAGCCATGTCCTTGAGTAGATGTTTTGTACAGAGGGATTTCTTCGCTTGTTCCCATGGGGAAACTGTAAAACTGCTAGGACAGGTACTCGTCTTCTACAGCAAGGGTTGTGTGTAGTTTTTCTTCTGGTAGGTGTCTCGAAGGGAGATTTCTCCGCCGATTCCCATGAGAGGAACGAAAAATCTGAGTGAAGCTGCCAGGACAGACCTCGTCTTCTGCAGCAAGGGTTGTGTATAACCCTTCGAGCTGGGCTTGAAGGTAGACACCGCTAAAAATGAAAAGTGCGAAAGGGAGATGGCAGTGACAGTAGAGACTACTGGAAAAGGGGAGGGGGAAAGTGGCCGAATAGGGCTAGGTCAAGGTTTTTACCATTTCTGGGACTTCTGGTTGTAGTCTGCTGATTACGTCCGTTGATGCTACTACTAAATCGAGCAAAGTAAGGAATTCCTCATATACCACAATAGCCAAAAACTGAGATAGTTGCCATAATCGAAATATATATATATATATATATATATATATATATATTATATATATATATATATTTGTTGGATAGATGTGAGTTTGTGACCCTGGGTTTCACGCTTTAGCGATCGTCAGATAAACTGATTAATTTTTTAAAAAATCTGGGTTTATGTAGATTGCGTGTTTTGGTGTTATTGTGAAAGTGGTGGGGGAAAAACACACAATCTACATAAACCCAGATTTTTAAAAAATTAATCAGTTTGTCTGACGATCGCTAAAGCGTGAAACCCAGGGTCACAAACTCACATCTATCCAACCAAATATGTTAGCTCTATCTCTGATATTGAGCGCTTTCTAATAATACCGCGCATATAATATATAAATAATTATACATATATATTTTATTTATATTTATATACACTTTTCACATATATATATATATATATATATATATATATATATATATATATATATATATATATATATTTTTTTTTAGGTAGAGGTGACTGTTCTTAATATTGAAACAGGATAAAAAATCGACACGTGACTGAGATGTTTCTGGGCTTATTGTTTTTATTTACAAATGTCATGATTCAAATGCAGACCCACACAGATAGATAGATAGATAGATAGATAGATAGATAGATAGATAGATAGATAGATAGAAAACAGAGGTTATAACCGATTGTGATAGGCAAATATATACACTGAAAAGGGTTTTAAAAGAGTGACGGAAACTTCTTACACAATTTCTCTCAAATCTCTCTCTTTTTCTTCTCGTCTCTCTCTCTCTCTCTCTCTCCATTTATACCTCTCCTTTTCTCACTCTCCAATTCGCTCACACACAAAGAAAGAAAGAAATAAAGAAAGAATGAATGAAAGAAAAAGAAAGAAAAAATGATGAAAAGGAAAGAACAAACGAAGGAACAAAGAAGAAAAGAAACAACAAGAACGAACGAACAAAAGAAAAGAAGAAAGAAAAAGAAACGAACGAACAAATAAAGAAAGAAAAAAGAAAAGGAAAGAACGAACGAAGAAAGAAAGAAAAGGAAAGAACGAAAGAAAAATGAAAGAAAAAGAAAGAACAATCGAAGAAAGAAAGAAAGAAAGAAAGAAAGAAAGAAAGAAAGAAAAGGAACAAACATAGAAAGAAAAAAAGTCAGAAAAAGGGCGACAGAACGAAGAAAGAACGAAAAAAGAAAGAAAAGAAAGAAAGAAAGAGAAAGAACGAACGAAGAAAGAAAGAAAAAAGAAAGATGAGGAAAGAACGAACAAAGAAAGAAAATTAAAGAAAGAAAAGGAAGAAATGAACTAATGAATGAACGAACGAAAAAGAAGAAAGAAAAAAGATAGAAAGAAAAGTGACGAACGAACAAACGAATGAACGAATGAAAGAAAGAAAGAATAAAGAAAGAAAGAAAGTACAGCAAGGAAGAAACGAAACAAAGAAAAGGAAAGAAAGAACGAATTTACGTACGAAAGAATAAAGAGAGAAAGAGAAGGAACGAACCAACGAATAAACGAACGAACACAGAAAAAAGAAAAAAAACCCAAAAAGGAACGCACGAACGAACGAATTTACAGACGAACGAATAAAGAAAGAAAGAAAAAAAGAAAGAAAGAAAGAAAGAATGGAAGGAATGAAGAAAGAGTAATATTGAAAAGCATTAATCTTAACTTCCGATCATTCAAATTAACGAAGAGGAGGAGTGATTGCTCCGATATTGTTATCGTAATTTAATCGATACTTCCATCAATTATTATGCAACATATCGGAATCAATGTGTTCGAGAATCCTAACTCGTTCATCTTTGTCGGAATCGAATCAATTTCAGAACCCCACCACAACCCCGGCCTCACAGAATTCTTGGTTATTTGACCACGATACAGTTCATCATTGCACACGACGCAATCAATGATACTAGATTTCGCCGCGTTCAGATTAGACACACCCGTAGCTTTTATTCCCTTCATTAAGGGGTTACACGAAACGGAAAATTGTTTGAGCATTCGACTATGGAGATAAGGAGCCCTAATAATAATAATAATAATAATAATAATAGCAACAACAGCAGCAGCAGCACCATCGCCATGACAAAATGACCACTCATCTGCATTGGTGCCTATGTAGGAAGTATGGACGAAGTATAATGCAACCACAAGTATACAGACGCTGACTGAAAACAACCATTCGATATCTTATGGGATTTCGGCGGTCAGACAGACCGCGTCCTTGAGGCTACTACAACTTGACATCACTGCCGTTGACAAAGAAACAAGAAAATTCCTCCTCATCGGTGTTGGTCATTCCTTGTTTCCGTGATATGAAGATCATAGAAATTGACAATCGTAAAAAAGGGTACCGAGTTCCGGATAGATATTGCCGGAAAGTGGGACATTCAGGTCACTACCGTCCCAGATGTCATTGTAACTATACCATCGACCGTAAAGTCGGATATTGAGAAAATCAGAATAAAGCCAAGTATCCCATCGTTTCGGGAGTTGCTTCGCACTGTGAAAGACACGTTCGGCGGGTTTGCGTATTCAGCATTTGATAATTTCGCGGCAATACAAAAGTTTTAGGTAGTTTTGATCAACATTTCTTTTCGTGGTTAGCCATAATGAATTCTAAATGTAGGACTACCTTACACTTAAGTAAAATAATAAAAATAATAATATTTATTAAGAATTTATTACAGGAAATATCAAGTTTTACGGAAACATTGTTGACAATAATGAATTTAGTTACATAACAAATAAATAAAAATAATGTAAATTTTCAGGCTATAAACGATTGGTTTTTAGGTATTTTTCATTAATAATTTGTCAGCAATGCTAAGTTTCCAAAGTTGAACAAACTGGAGCTATTTCGTTTATGCTTTGTTACCTCTCTTTTCCATTGTTGTTTTTAGATCGCTTTCTTCCAGCCATTTTGATGGGCAATAGCAAAATTCTGAAATTTCCAATGGTCTTATTCCATTTCAAAAATAAAGCCTGTAAAAAGGAATGTTTTAAATTAATTATACGACAAAAAATAAAATGCTTTTCACAAAAATCCTTAATGATTTCACTATAATTATGTAACAATAATGTAATGATATTCCGCAGACAAATCGACGGTTTATGTAACCATTGCATGGTTACAAACTATAAATCTCAACTGAGTTTGAAATATTGTGTAATCAGCTCTAATTTTTTGGTAAAATACTTGGATATGATATAATGAATAATTTGCAGTGAAAAAAGCAATTTTCGATTTTTTTGTTGAATACGCCCCTCCTCCGCCGAACACGTCATATATAGTTAATCATTTCACTCAAAAGAAAGGCGATAAAGCCACTAAGACGCAGGGTTCTATTGAGTGTTAGAGAACATGAGAAAAATACTTTTAAGGAGGGGTGACAATAAAAGGAGAGGAATTAAAAAGAAAGCAGTTAACGATTGGCATTGCATTTAAATTTTTGAAGATCAAAGTTGTCTGGGAAGCAAGAAGCCGGAAGAGAGTTCCACAAGCAAGAAGTGCGAGAGAAGAAACTATTAGCATAGGACTTACGATTACACCTCGCCATTTTAACTGTAAAATGTTGAGACCTTGCCGCCAATCTTATTGTGTAATATTGAGTGAGGTTTTGTAAAATAATTGGATATGATATGATGAATAATTTGCATTGAAAAAAAAGCAATTTTCGATTTTTTGTGGAAGACGCACGCCTCCTCCTTTTCGCAATATAAATAATCTCTATCTATAGAAGGCAGGATGTGTGCGTGTAACGAATGCATGGCCGCAATTTTCGACGGATTTGCACCAAAATTTACATGCACATACCCCAAGTTAGCGAGAAGGCCAAGACCGACTTTGCATTTCTCAACTCCCATCGATAATGAAAATAATCGTTTTTTTTCATGCTTCTACGGCAGTTTTTATGTAGTTTCTGGCCATTTTCTACTGGCCAGAGTGAGAGCCAATAGCTGGCTGCCACGAATATTCAAGAAGATTCTATTGGCCAGCGTGAGAGCCAACAGCTGACTGACACGAATGTTAACTAGCATGCTAGCATGCAAAAAAAATTGATAGTTGCATTCGTCGCAAGTGGGAAAAATTTAAATCTGCATGGCACTTTACTCCAATTGGCTCATTCGCTTGCTTAAACTCAACGTTGATTCTGATTCCGCAGAACTGGGTTAGGTGTGAAAAAGTATTTTTTGTTAACATTCTTTTTTCATTCGGTTTTTCCAGTTACGAGTCCTTTTTTAAAGCTGATCGTTTTGTGTTCATTTTGTTTAGTTCTTTTTTCGTAACAGATTTAATGTTTAGTATAGAGCTTAGAAAATATTCGCAGTGTGAGATAGGCAAGAAGTAAGGCATGTAGCAACATCAGCACGGCAAAGGGCACTCCTTTAAAGGCAAAGAAGGGCAAAAATATTTTAAGCCAAGTGTATGAGTCGTACGATTTTTGAATCAAGCACGGGCAACGCCAGGTCATGCTGCTAGTATATAAAGAATATAAATATTCCATGAAAATTGCTAATCTGTATGACGGTCATGCAAC
>CAHIKZ030005241.1:1552500-1562500 GCA_903632075.3 Acanthosepion pharaonis | reverse complement strand
ACCAAGTAACCCCTTGTGTCTTGTTAGCTTTACTGACTTACATGGGGTGAATTCGATTAAAAGAAAAAAGATCCGACGTGCTTTTGAGCACTCGGCTACGAAGAGATTCTTGATCAAGCTAATTTCTATGTTGTCTGTAAACTACAGTTTACTCGTTCACATTACTTCAAAAGTCATAACTGCTCAATTCTGTATCCGGATCATAAAGAAAACATTTTCTAAAGAATTAATAGGTATAAATCATTACACAATACCATATAAAAATCTAATAGCAAATCTATTAGCAAATTCAATGAATTTCAGACACGTATAAAACTATAGGATTAAAAATCCAATCCATTCATATGTAAGCACCCCCTTTAAGAAACCATCAATGAAAAAAAAGAAGAAAAACAAATAAATAAACACCAAAAAACTGTAACGAGAACATGAATTATACGTTTCTTATGACATTGAAGGCTTTTTTTGCCAATAAGCAGCTTTTGGGCACACTCTTTTAGAGCTGCTCACCCTTTTCTAATATTCTAAATGCTCTGACGCGACTTCAGTTGCCCGGGTCAGTCGAGCATTTTTTTTTATCTTGAAGATCGAAGTATGAAGCATGGCGCGATTTTCACTTATGTAATTGAGCACTGTCTATATTTCTGTGATGAGGTATTATGTACAATATTTACATTATTCGGACTATTGTCCTCATCATTGTTGCCATATTCATTACAATGTTCCGGCCTTTCATTATCTGTCTATATATCTGAAATGAGGTATTATGTACACTATTTACATTATTCGGACTATTGTCCTCATCTTTGTTGCCATATTTATTTCAACCTTTCGGCCCTTCAGTATCTGTCTATATTTCTGAGATGAGGTATTATGTACACCATTTACATTATTCGGACTATTGTCCTCATCTTTGTCGCCATATTTATTACAACGTTTCGGCCCTTCAGTATCTGTTTATATTTTTGAGATGAGGTATTATGTAAACTATTTACATTATTCGGACTATTGTCACCATATTTATTACAACGTTTCGGCCGTTATACGCTCCGGCCTTCTTCAGGTAGTTCAGTGAGAAATTAACGGGAGATAACTGACAACTGACATCCATTAAACATGGCACGTGGAACTAGAAAAGTCTACCCCAGCGAGAGAAATAAAGGGTTCAGTTCGACATTCCAACCACCTGAAGAAAGTCATATATAGTGACTACTACTCCTAATAATGCAAGACTCTTCGTTAAAACAAATCGACTTCTCTCAGTCACTGTGCTTAGATTCACTTTCATCCCTGGGGTAAATTCTCCGACTGACGCCAACTCAGCCGGGTTTCGATCTTAGAAAGAGACAACTGGACGTCTAGCCACACTGATGAGCTGAGATACAGCGAAAAAGTGGATGACAAAGAATATATAGTTTTATGGATATTAGTCTGTAACCCTGGGTCCCAAAATGTCTGTTTACAAGGCGGATATTGGTAACTGTCTGGAGAAATGTCCGTTTCGGCTCGGTGGTGGTAGTTGTGAAGTCAGACCATGCTATTGAGAGTAGTAATATTAAAATAGGCCTGTGCCAATCTTCTGTGTTTTTCTTGGCCCTAAGTAGGGCAGAAATATGGTTAGCAGGTTACCTCTTAACTACTTCACGTGTCACTCACGGTTAGTTTCCCCAGCGGTCGTGCCTCTCGTCACTCACCTCATCTGGCTCAGAAGTGGGAACTTATAACCTTTCGACTAGTCTACGAGACTCTGGCGAGAACCTTGGTTTTGGCTAACATTAAATGTCTCTGGGTTAATTTTTTTGATTGGCTAAAATTATATTATTTTCTGGCGTTCCTTTCTTTTCATTTTTTTAAATAACGGAAGTTATGCGTGAAGTCTGCCTGATTTTTGTTAGTTTTCAGTCATAAATTAGTAAGTTCCGGTTTTGTAAACTTCCTACGTTTTTCGGTCGGGTTCCATCTTTTCTTCTTCTTCTTCCTCTTATCATCTGAGAGTTGCCTTCTCGTTAATTGAGAGAGAGAAGTATATAGAGAAAAGGAAAGAGAGAGAGAGAGAAAGAAAGAGAGAACAGTTGTAAAGGAAAGTGCAAATGCTTTATTTTAATATGAATTCTTTTTTTAGTTTTGTTTATAGTTTTGATTTTATGTTTTTATTTTTATTGGCGCTCGCTACGTATTCCTTAAATAGACCACTGCAGACTGTCAGTACAGACATTTTACCCGCCCTTCTAATCTAAATACACCGTAAATACAATAAAACATCTTCCCCAGTCATAGCTGACGGTTATACATGAACTTAATTACTAATTCCATTTTGTATTTTCCCATTTTGAAATATAATCTTTCCTCTTTTGTGGTGCACGTCATTTCGGTTTTAGGCACATTAGTGAGTCACCCCGAAAAGTTTAGCAAACGTAGCTATAAGCCAGTCTTCAAATGCAATTTTTTTTATCATAATTTCTGAGAAATATCAGCAAACTTGGATCTTCGTGCCAGCAAAAAAAAAAGAAAAAAGAAAAAAAGAAACGTTGTGTCAAAAGGAGATTTTTTTCCATTGACACCGCTTTTATTTTAACTACCTTCACTCCCTCGGCAATGTTTATTATTTTAAAAAGTAGTGGTTAGATTCGTACTAAAACCTAAACATATGATGAAAGTGAATTTATGCATTTTTTTTTCCTTGAAAATTTACAACAATTTTCGATTATTCCCAAATTTATTTCCAAGTTATAAAAATTGCTATCATAAAATTGCTATTTGTCGCAAAAAAAATCACGTAAAAAATCTCCGAAAGCAATCGAAGAAATGAAAAATCGGGAATCCAAAATTTCAGGTGACACACTCTGTTGAAAGTGAAAGAGTTATGTCCCTTTAATTGGTTTTATCAATAGAAGCCACGAATCCAAGATGGCGGAATCCGAAAACAATCGCAGTAATGAAAACCTGGGAACCCAAAATTTCAGGACTGCGTATCTGGATCCGGGCCGGAATGATTTTAATCTGATCACGGGGTCGGCCTGATTCCAAAATGGTATGATATGTTGGGATGCGGCCTCTGGGAGTAAAATTGAAAAAGTGTGACACGGTGACACACTGACATTCGCATTTATTATATAAATAGATAAAAGAAACATTCAGTTCATCTTTGAAACAATAGTCTTGAATAGAAGTAAAACTAATTTCTACCAACATTGAATTAAATAGTACATACTATTTAAGAAAGAAAATGAAAATAAACAGTAAAAAAAAAAAAAGATATATCTCCAAACCAAGGCACCCTGAATTGATGTGAACGGTTATTGAGATTACACTTATGTCAAGTTCATTTATTTGTATTACTTACATTGTTCGGACAGTTGTCCTTATCTTTATTGTCATGTTCACGACGTTTCGGTCGTTGTACAATCCGTCCTTCTTCAGGTGATTGGAATCTCGAACTGAACACTTTATTCCACAAGGACGCATCACCCAGTGGATAGAAGCGTTGGTTTGAGCCAATATCTTGGCCCCAAAGAGTCGTCCGTTCAATACCGGGCAACAGCAATGGTGAACAAAAGCTTGGAGAGTTAACGGGAGATAACTGAGACATCCGGAAGAGGCATAAAACTTACTTCCGGTCACAACAGTCCTGACTTTTGCAAGTTTAGGGGTAACCGTTATGTTTTCAGCAAATATATTCATAAACTGCACGTCTTACCTCTAACTGTTACCACACTTTCAACAACCTCTTTCAGTAACCAGCGGCATTAAGTGCCACTTGGGTTTTGTATTAGGTTAACATTGATATAAAAAAAAGTTAAAATATTAGACGTGACTCAGGTTCACATTAAAGCGAAAAAGACAGAGAGTGATTCAGATTACAATGGATCAAAAAAGTAAACACAGGTCCAGTTTTATACGAAAGGAGAAAAAAAGTAGACATCGGGTATCAAAAACATAAATGTTCGACCGGTTTTACACCAGTGACAAAAAGGTAGACATGGGTCCGGTTTTACACCAGTGTTATATATATATATATATATATATATATATATATATACAAGACCGATTTTACACTGCAGGCAATAATTAGACTTACATCCTTTTGACACGAGTGTCAAAAAGGTAGACGTGGGTCCGTTTGTACAAGAGTGTTAAAAAGGTATGTATAGGTCCAGTTTTACACGAATGTCAAAAAGGCAGACATGGGTCCGGTTTTACACGAGTCTCAAAAAGGTCGACATAGGTCCGGTTTTACACGAGTGTCAAAAAGGTAGACACAGGTCCGGTTTTACACGAGTCTCAAAAAGGTCGACATAGGTCCGGTTTTACCGAGTGTCAAAAAGGTAGACACAGGTCCGGTTTTACACGAGTCTCAAAATGTCGACATAGGTTCGGTTTTACACGAGTGTCAAAAAGGTAGACACAGGTCCGGTTTTACACGAGTCTCAAAAAGGTCGACATAGGTCCGGTTTTACACGAGTGTCAAAAAGGTAGACACAGGTCCGGTTTTACACGAGTCTCAAAAAGGTCGACATAGGTCCGGTTTTACACGAGTGTCAAATAGGTAGACACAGGTCCAGTTTTACACGAGTCTCAAAAAGGTCGACATAGGTCCGGTTTTACACGAGTGTCAAAAAGGTAGACACAGGTCCGGTTTTACACGAGTCTCAAAAAGGTCGACATAGGTCCGGTTTTGCACGAGTGTCAAAAAGGTAGACACGGGTCCGTTTTTACACGAGTCTCAAAAAGGTCGACATAGGTCCGGTTTTACACGAGTGTCAAAAAGGTAGACACGGGTCCGGTTTTATACGAGTGAAAAAAAGGTCGACATAGGTCCGGTTTTACACTAGTGTCAAAAAGGTAGACACGGGTCCGGTTTTATACGAGTGAAAAAAAGGTCGACATAGGTCCGGTTTTACACGAGTGTCAAAAAGGTAGACACGGGTCCGGTTTTATACGAGTGTAAAAAAGGTCGACATAGGTCCGGTTTTACACGAGTGTCAAAAAGGAACCACAGGTCCGGTTTTATACGAGTGAAAAAAAAGGTCGACATAGGTCCGGTTTTACACTAGTGTCAAAAAGGTAGACACGGGTCCGGTTTTATACGAGTGTAAAAAAGGTCGACATAGGTCCGGTTTTACACTAGTGTCAAAAAGGTAGACACGGGTCCGGTTTTATACGAGTGTAAAAAAGGTCGACATCGGTCCGGTTTTACACGACTGTCAAAAAGGTAGACACGGGTCCGGTTTTACACGAGTGTCAAAAAGGTAGACATAGGTCCGGTTTTTAACTAGTTTAAACGGTAGATATAAGCCCAGTTTAGACTAAAATTAGAAAGTTATACATACATTCTGTTAGCACTGAGATACGAAAAGTAAAAGTTTGCTTTATACTAGAATCTAATATGTATATATAGATCAGGTTTATACACGAGTATTTAAATATACATTTCAAAGTAACCACTTTGTGGAGTGGGGGAGGATCTTAATCTTCTGTAGGAAAAGCAGTAGGCGTATTCTAATTTCTTCTGACATGTGTGTGTGTGTGTGTATAAGTTGTAAAATAGAAACGAAAGGAAGCAATTCGTCATGATTGAAGGAGAAAGTACCAAAATTTAAAATCAATTCAATGTAAATTGAGAGGAATTTAAAAAAAACACTTGAACAATGACAAATGATTGAAACGAGGAGTTGGAATTGAAAAATGGTAAATACCAAATATAAAAAAAATAGAAAAAGAGAAAGCAGGAGAGATGGCAGGAAGGAGCGATAGAAAGAATGAGATTTAGCCAGAAAGAAGAAAAAAAGGACGATTTGCAAAGAAGGTTAACGGGAAGAAGCTGCAATTTAGTTTAGAATGAAGACTGAAGGAAAATCAAGGAAAAAAGTAAAGAGAAAAAAGATGTATGAAAGATAAATTAATAAGACCACTGAATTCGTTGAAGAAAGAAAGAAATTGAAATAAAGACGATAGATAGAAAGAAAGAATGACGAAAACGTATCAGTCCATCGAAAGAAAGAAAGAAAGAAACAAACAAACAGAATTGACAAAAAATAAAAGGTCGAATGTTAAATACACGAAAGAAGGAAAGAAGGGAAAAGAATCTGCTCATTTAATTAAAGAAAGAAATTAAAAATAAAACAAAGAAAGAAGGGCGAAGGCTAATTAGAAAGAAAGAAAGAAAGAAAGAAAGAAAGAAAGAAAGAAAGAAAGAAAGAAAGAAAGAAAAGAAAGAAAGAAATTAAACCGCAAAAAGAATCAGGGGATTAATTGAAAGAAAGAAAGAAAGAAAGAAAGAAAGAAAGAAAGAAAGAAAGAAAGAAATTAAAACGCATAAAGAATTAGGGGATTAATTGGAAGAAAGAAAAAAGAAAGAAAGAAAGAAAGAAAGAAATTAAAACGCAAAAAGAATCAGGGGATTAATTAGAAGTAAGATAGAAAGAAAGAAAGAAAGAAAGAAAGAAAGAAAGAAAGAAAGAAAGAAAGAAAGAAAAAAAAAGAAATTAAAACGCAAAAAGAATCAGGGGATTAATTAGAAGAAAGAAAGAAAGAAAGAAAGAAAGAAAGAAAGAAAGAAAGAAAGAAAGAAATTAAAATGCATAAAGAATCAGGGGATTAATTGGAAGTAAGAAAGAAAGAAAAAGAAAGAAAGAAAAAGAAAGAAAGAAAGAAAAAGAAAGAAAGAAATTAAAACGCAGAAAGAATCAGGGGACTAATTAGAAGAAAGAAAGAAAGAAAGAAAGAAAGAAAGAAAGAAAAGAAAGAAAGAAAGAAAGAAACTGAATCGAATGAAAAAAGCGCGAGGAAGTTTAGAAAGAGGACGAAATGTATCCTTTACTCTAAATTAAAAAAAGAAGAAAAAGAAATTGGAATAAAAGAAAGAAAGAGGTGACATTGATTAAAAATACGAAAGAAAGAAAGAAAGAATGAATGAATGAATGAATGAATGAAAGAGTATCAATTTATCTATTTGAAAGAAAGAAAGAAAGAAAGAAAGAAAGAAAGAAAGAAAAGAAAGAAAAAAATTTTAAAAAATGAAATCCAAATATCGGAAACTATTTAACTTTTTATTTTCCTTTAGATCCACTGCTATATTACCTCCCAACTCATCAACATCTTTCACCGCATTTTCCCGCCTCCCGCCTGCACGTGTCGCCGCCAGGGGGTGTTGTTGTTCAATGCTGTCCAAGACAAAGTGCGTAGCAGTTTCTGTATGGAAGCACTTATGTCAAGTGGAGCCCCAGGGTCTTGCCGGATTCGAATTAATTCAGCTGAGAACGACATTAATGCGAATCGCGTTCAGATTCCGTCAGACCCTGTACTCCAACCGCTCGACCCACCCCGAGGTGGGTAAACGTTCAAAAGATTTCTCGGAGATGTAAGCAGGATAGAGATTGAAAGAGCGAAACGAAATGGGGCCTAAATGGAGGGGGGATGTTTAAGTGGGTAACTCATTAGGTCCTGATTTTATAATTATTTCATTTAGCAGTCGTGTTTGTCGGCAATTTTTCAAAAGGCTGGACTTTGCGTGTGCACGCCTGGGTTTGTTTATAAGTATACAGACATATTATTTTGTCCGCCTACCTATCAATATATATATATATATATATATATATATATATATATATATATATATATATACTCACATACGAAGATGTACTGAAAGCTGTCCACTCTACCCACTTCCAACATCTTAGTGTTTCAAAGACTAAACATCAGAATTTAATGGGGGAATGGTTAAAAACACTTGGAAAACCATGTGTATATACACATATATATCCATGTGTATATACACGTATATATCTGCCAACCTCAGGCATTAAACACGAGGAACACTACAAGACAAACAATGGAATCCAGACGGGCATACTGAAAGCTGTCCAAGAACAACGTCTTCTTTCACCAAGACGCTCCATCCAGACCATTTAACTGGGATGAAGCGTAGGTTTTATAATAGAAATTTGGGGGAGATTTGAATAATTCCTCATAATAATTCATCGAATCTAGAACAAGAATCCTCAACAGAATGTAGAAAGCAGCGGCATATATAATAATAATAATAATAATAATAATAATAATAATAATAATAATAATGGACTCTCCCGTCAGTTTCGACGTATGAGGATCTAACAGCTTATTGATTCAGTTATGAAAGTTTATGCGATAATCTTAAGTGGCATTTAAGACCCGCTAGTGACTTACAAAGGAGGCCACATATGGAGCAATTGTGAGGGTTGTGAGGTGAGATCACTGCTAGATTGGCTGACCTTTTAGATCTTGCCCTCGCTTCTTGAAGATGATTCAGACAAGCAGATTGAAAATTGCTGAGTCCACTAAAACACGTTGATCTCCATTCTACCCGCTTCAAGGCTAAGCGCTCAAGGGTGTTATGTGGTATATTGACAACTGACAAGTTGCTTTTCAGCTTGTCTTTGTATCTTAGCCATGGGCATCCTACATTCCTGTAGCCCTGATCTAAATGGCTGTACATTAGGATCTTGGGTATCCTGTCATCAGACATTCTCAAGACATGACCAGTCCACGCTAACTGAGACTGTATGATAATATATATATATATATATATATATATATATATATATATATATATATATATATATAAAAAGCCAGACGACATGCATTTAATGGATGTCAGAATTCGTTGAAAAATAAACCCCTACCCTCCCTAAACTTTAACTCATTTTCGAACGTAACTCATAATTGATACAACAATAGTAAATAAAAATGAACATGCCACCGCACATGACGGAATGATTGGATTTCTCTGTATCCTTGGAAACAGTAAATTATGAATTTATATGTGCATTTAAAACTCAGTAAATTTAAAAATAAGTTATTCCAATATTCGCTTGAAGATGAAACGGAACTAATGCTTTTAATTTGATTATATAATTGAATTTAAAGTTTTTAGCTTCCATTTTTGAAACATGGTTATTACTGTGTAGCGAAAAAAAACATATTTTCAATTTGTTAATTTATAATATATATATATATATATATATATATATATATATATATATATATATATATATTAGGGAAATGGACACAGTCCGACAATTATTTTAAGACATTTTTTATGTTTATACGTTCAGGCCGGTAAATGTCGTTAATACTGTTTATTATAAGCAGAACTTTTACTTAAATATTTCTATCTATAAAAAGAACACACAGACACACACACACACACTCACACACACACACATACATACATATACACATATATATATATATATATATATATATATATATATATATATATACCAGGTGTAACAGGAACATTCTCTAAATTGTGTAACAACAAAATTGTTCAATTGTTAGACCAAGCTTTGAACTTTAGAAATGATTAAAGATATCTTAATTGAATTCTCAAAGGTTTTTATAACACTTTTGAGCAATAACAATGTATAATTCCTCTTTAAGCTTAACAGAAGAATCGTGATGAAATTGATCATAATGACATGTTCCTCACTAATTAATCATAGCTAAGGATCAGAAGCTCATGAATGATTGAAATTAGGTCCAAACATACACACACACACACACACACACACACACACACACACACACACACACACACACATATATATATATTATTTCAGGATTCTTTTCCAACTTATTCAAGATGATCTTCGCTTCTAACTTTTTGTCTTAAAGTAACGAGCTGCCTCACATGTTTCATGTACGATTTCATTTTCAAGTCTTTTTTCACTGTCATTGCTGAAACTCCTCTCTCACGTGCCAAATGCCTTATGGATTGAGATGGGTCTTTTCTAATTGAATTCTTTATCTCTAAGTTGAAATGATTATCCCTATTCCTGTTGTGACCTCCTGATCCAGTTTTCTTCTCTACTGTTCAGTCTTTTTAAAACTTATTCACCATTCTCTTGATGGTTCTTGAATGGACTTTGAAGATGGAAGCCAGAGTATGAATGTTGGTACCATTACTGAAGGTTTGAATAATCTTTTTCCTCTCACCATTGCTCAGTTGGGAAGATATAGT
>CAHIKZ030005241.1:1512500-1547500 GCA_903632075.3 Acanthosepion pharaonis | reverse complement strand
AGATTAAAAGCTAAGCATCAAGTCATTGTTATTATTATTATTCGTACTGTAAAAGGAATTCTAATAAAATAGAGTCTACGTTCGTCAGTACTGTAACACCTATCCTGATCCCACTGGTTTGATGTACTCTACAAGACCGGCCATTGGTCGTGTCCTGGTTCAGTATTACAGGTTCAATCAAAGTCTCCAGTTCACAATGTCAATTCGATTCCTCTTTCCAGCAACGTTGTGATTTTTTTGATCCTGGAGAGCAAATAACAAATCGTAGATCCCGGAAGATTCAGTTAGTCTACCTGCAGGTTCGTTGGGGCGAGAATCGGGCTAAGCAGGAAAAAAATCAAATATGAACAAGACGATTTGTGTCCCCCCAAAAATGTATCTAGATGTCTATAAGGAAGAAATTGGTACCTAAAGAATAATGCTTCTTTTACAAGAAAGTAGTGTATATGAAATAAAGTCCAGAAAAAAAAAACAAATATTGCAAATAATTCTGAAAAGAGAGAAGTAGTTTTTGGGTTCATTCTTTTTGTTCTTAGTAGTTGCCGTAATTGTTCCCCTATCAGGATATAAGAGGGTTCACTGGCAATACTGCGCCAATTTTGCAGATAACTTGAGTTCACGTCCTCCCTTATTGCAGCTGCAAGCAGACGCTTTCATTCTCACTGCTCCTCTCTCTCTCTCTCTCTCTCTCTCTCTCTCTCTCTCTCTCTCTCTCTCTCTCTCTCTCTCTCGTCGACTACTACTTCAACTCGACTCCGACGGACTTTGACTACGACTGTTTGTTTTCGCATAAACACGCGCTTAAATAAACGCGGTGATAGTGAAAAAAAACTCGGGGTGTTGCTAACTTAGAATTCAATCTGACTTCTCACACTTCTCGATGAAATGAACAGTCTCTTCCTCCCAACTGGTACTCCATAGTTCATATAAGCACTGTTGTTTTGACATTTTATATTACTAATTCTGACGAAGCACAGATTCTCTGGGCACAAACTCCACAGATTATTTTTCTCATCTATAAAGAGAATTCTATATTACTATAATTAGTAATAATTCAAGGGTGACTATTGTTCTCTGCCACAGTACCAGCTGATCCATCCCATCTAAATATGCCTCAACACTCTTCTATCACTAACAAACAGGAAATTACAGAAGAAAGAAGCCTAACTGACAGGAAATGCCGGTAATGGTAAAACACTACCTGATAAACATAGAATGAAAACTGCATTGAAATATGTCCGTCATCCGATGCGGTAAAACACTGCCTGATCTGGTAAACACAACATAAACACTGCAGGAAAAAACATGTTTTCTTTTTTCTTTTTCTTTTTTATAAGATTTACTGTCAGCTTGCTTTTTACATACAGCAGTGGGTCGGGGACACTAAAATCAAGCAGGTACAGACTTCTAAATATCTGGGAAGTGTTCTGACAGAAGACGGAAAGTGCAACACTGAGATCCGAAGGCCTCCTGGGTATGGCGATTAACTAAATCCACGTCCTGGTTAAGACGATAAACTACGTCCAATAACAAGGCGTCTGCTCAAGAGGTTTTGAGAAGTGTTGAACCACGTCTTAATTGCTGGTGTTCCTAGGTCCACACTGACCCGGGTTGTAGCACCTGTTAGGGTCCCACCAATGGGCAAATAGTTAACCCCCAAACTGGGGTCAAAAACACAATAAACTTGTAAAAATAGGTTCCAATATATCAGTAATATATTTTTGAGGGAAAAAAATGTTACCAGCAATACAGTTTTGAGGAAAAAATATGACCAGCAATAAAGATTTTGGCGGAATTAAATAACCTATTGAGGTTGATATGCCGTAAAACAAAACAAACAGGACAAAGATGCCTTCCAAAAGCTAAGCAAAGTATTACGAAACAGGAAAATTTCGTTGGAAACAAAGAAAAATGTACTGAACCGTTTCGTGATATCTGCCCGCCTGTATGGCAGCGAATGCTGGGAAATCTCCTCAAAGATGAAGAAGAGACTCAAAGCAAAAGAAATGTGACTCTACAGAAGGATGCTGAGGATACCATGGGCCGAAAATATGAGGGGCGAAGAGGATTTGGTGAGAATGGAAACAAAGTGGAAACTTATACTTAACACCAGAAAGAGGCAGTTGAAATTTCTGGGGGACGTAATGAGGAAAGGGGGCTTGGAAAATCTGATACTCACAAGACGGATAGGGGGACAGGGAAAAGAAACACGTGACGTATTTAATGGACTTGAGCAAGTGGATGGTGGGACAGGGTCTGGGAGAAATAACCAAAAGGCAAAACTTATTAAAAGCTACAAGAGACGGGAGGAGGTGGAGTGCCATGATCACCTACGTCCTGAAGGGACACGGCATATAAAAGAAAAATGCAATAGTACTTTTGTAATGAGCGATTTTTGATTGATTCGTTTCTTTTGCAGGTTATTTAAAGCCAGAAAATAAGTTTTAGACCGTTTTTTTTTAAACAATAAAGCTTTAAGTGATACAAGTTTTTACTAATACACCCCTTGCGTGCTAGTGGCTTCCCGCCTTGGTTGGGGTGAAATGCTTAAAAAAAATAAAAATAACCCATAGCTGGGGAGGAGAAGAATTGGTTTCATGCCTTTTTCGCGTAAGTAAATATAACGAGCACAAAAGGAATTCGAACACGGCTCTACGATAAACATTTCTGAGCCGTTATCCATCACACCACCCGCACGTCCAAGCCTATAGCACCCGGTATTCCCAAGCGGTCACCCATCTAGCTAATGACCAGGCTCGACGTTGTTTAACTACCGTGATCGTACAGGAGCCGGTGTTTCAACGCGATGTGGCTGTAAGCGATGCAATGAGCGGAGAGCTTTTTTTAAATATGACATATCCTGTGTCTAATGTAACCATGCGTCTTTTTTTTTTACCGTCAAACGGTAAATTTAGCGGTAATATATGTTAAACACAAGTTATAGATTGACATATAAGAACACAGATGTGCTTCTGTGTGGCCGCACACGTCGTTATGCAAAGAATCTCCCCCTTCTCTGTCTCTCTTTCCTTCTTTATCTCTCTCTCTCTATATATATATATATATATATACACACACACTCTCTCTACACACACACACACACACACACACACACACACATATACACACACATATATATATATATATATATATATATATATAATTGTGTGTGTGTGTGTGTGTGTGTGTGTGTTGGGAGGGGAGAACAACATGTGGCTCTTTTTAGAACTCGCAGTAGGAAATCCGATAACACTCAATATTTCATCAGAATAAAATGGTCCATTACTATCCTTAGCTAAAGAGCTCTTAAAGCACTTGAGATATTTCCCGGGCACTTACCCAAGGACATTTTATTTCGTTCTAATTATTTATTTTTTATGAGGCATGTAAAAAAAAAATGCTCCAGGCGTTAGAGTTGAAAACTGTGAACATTTGAAAACCTTTTGTTTATTAATATCCATTTTATTTTATTTCATTTATTTGCTTTTTCTTTGATGCGCGAGGGACATTTTTAAATCGATTTCACCCCATGTAAGGCATTAAAGCCACTAAGACCCAAGGGGTTACAGGGTGTGGAAGAATTAGGAACTGAAACATTAATTATGTGCAGGAAGAGGAAAGAGTAATTAGAAGGACAAGAGATAGCGATTGATATTACATTTAAATTGTTGCAGAATAAAGTAGGCTGGAAAGCATGGAGACGAAAGGAAGTTCCAAAAACAAGGCAGTAAAGCCACTAAGACACAAAGGGGCAACAGGGTGTGGAAGAATTAGGTACAAAACATTAATAATGAACAGGAAGAGAAAAGCGTAATCAGGAGAACAGTAGATAGCGATTGACACTGCATTTAAATTTTTGCAGATTAAAGTTGGCTGGAAAGCATAGAGCTGGAAGGCAGTTCCACAACCGAGAAGTGCGAGAAAAACTGTTAGCACAGGTATTACGGCTACATCTAGCCAGTTCAACTGTAAATCGATGAGATCTCGACGCCAGTCCAGTAGTGTGCTTAAATTTTAAAAAAAGTTTAGGTACTATAGCGAAGAGCCATATTTATTCTGTGAAATACAGAAATATGGTACCAGGCCAAAAAGTAGAGGGATAGGGGAAAAAGACGGTCTTGTTCTGTCTTAACATTAAGCTAAGCTAGGCACGATCACTGACCCAAACATATCAGAATATTCCTTTCACCAAAACCTCGCAGTCTTTCTTGCCATTCTTACCACAGTCACCATAATACCTCATTGTCTCTATGAAAATTCTAACTAGTCCCCATATGTACAATTAATATCTACTGTGACAGTATTTATTGAAAAAACATAGAGAGGCCACCTTACGGCGGTGGGAATGTGAATGTGGGAATGCGAGCTGCCAGATCAGGATCAATAATATTGCTGATTCTTATTCGGATTTTATCAAGGAGCTCAAGGTAAATAGCAAGGGCACTGGACCATATGTGGCAGCAGTATTCTAAGTAGGGACGAATGGTAAACTTACAGACATGATTTCCATAGACAAAGTAATTTTACTCAAAATTTTCCCTCAAAAAATGCATCATAGGTTGGAACGATGCTATATTTTAAAACGTCCTTCACATATCAATATAAGGCCATATCTCGTCGAAACGTCGGTTTCCTTTCCGATCACCGAAATGAACTGACGTCGAGCCTGATCAGTACCTAGATGAGTGACCGCTTAGAAATTCCAGGTGCTTTAAGCTTGGGTGTGCAGTTGGTGTAATGGATAATGGCTCGGAATTGTTATTCGGAGAGCGGAGTTCGAATTCCTGTTGGGTTCGTTATATTCACTTACGCACCAATTGTTGTTCATGATGACGGTCGTCTTTGAGTATAGAATCCAGAGGTTAGCTGTGAATATTTCGAAGACAGTAGGGAAGCGTTGTTCAGGTTAACAGTGGATATCCCGGTAAAGTAGCAGAGCGTAGTTCTTCCTTCTGTTCTTTCGCCTGACAAGTTGGCACTGGACACTCGGATAGAGTAAACAAAATGGCCGCCTTCATACACGACGGATTGAATATTCTACGTCTTCTGATTGGTTAACCTTCTATTGGTGGACAATAAAGTGAGTCAAGTCATTTGGGCTAGCTCACTAGTACATATATATATATATATACAAAAAAAACTGCAACACCAATACCCATTAGACGTGGGGAAATGTACCATTCACCTCTTCTCCTTCCAGCTGTGGGATCAGAAAAATATTATCACATAGAACAAAAATCTTACAATCAAAAAATATTTTCTGGCTTTAAATAACCTACAAAATAAAAATAAAATATCAGTCGACCATAAAGCGATAGCTAGCAGATAGTTCTTCAGTCTAAAGAATGCTGGACTCTGTTTAGTAGCCTTGATTTGGAGACTTGCTCCAACGCTAATATATTTGGGGACACTTGCCATTGTCTCCATTGTTCAAATGTTTCCATTGTTCAAATATGATTTTATTCTATTCGAGTCTTGTGACAGACTAGACTAATTATCAAGTAACAAAGATATCTCTTCGCGGCTACATCATTTTGTTTTACTGTTGTTCCCTTAATATAAGGCCCAAGAGCAACTCAATGTAGAGAGTTATTAAATAAGTTTGTTGTAAGACTTAAAACAGCAAAGGAACAAGAGGTGCGTATTATGTAGGATAGATAAAGATTGAGCCTTAACTGGAAGAGGTTAAGTTTGTAGTGATCGGGTAAGTATCCACGCGGGAGTCCGTTTCAGAATGCAACAGTTTTGGGGAAGAAGCTGCCTCGAGTGGAAATAGAGACAATAAATTATGGTACTTTAACAAGAAGACGGTTCCAACATGAAGACATGCTTTTAAAAAAAAGAATTAACGAAACGCAATTATCAGAAGAAAAAATAAATCTTTTAAACTAATGAAACGCGGACTAGCTTTTTACATTCTTCTCAGTGATGTCTATTCTGTGGTTATAGAAAGTTTCTGGCCCCCTTGACATCAGACTTTCTTTTCCGTCGGTCCAGCCGAGAGCAATCATTCCTCGATTAGCATTTTGGTACAGTAGCGTGGGGCCTTAGGATTTATCCTTGACAGGAAGATTAATGAAGGATGATAATAGCGAGGAAACATACGGGTATTTTTAAAAAAACAAAAAAAAAACAAGATAAGGATTCAAGAATTTACACGCTTGAAGTAGTGTCAATAGTTCGTTTTCAGCAAAATAAATCAGAATTCTTAAAATCCGTAGTTGTCATGAAGAGGAAATGTTCATACAACAGGTTAAATGATCTAACACAAAATAATATTCGAAAATGTTTAAAAGGTAAGAGAGTTCGTTGTTCATCGAAGGGATAAACTGTTGCATACCTTCAAAAGTAGATGAAGAGAGACATTTTAAAATACTTAGCGTTCTTAGATTGCTGACAGAGAATTCTTTGAAGGAATTGCTGCCTAGAGGCCGATAATATAATTTGTGAGTAATTTTACGCTGGCGAGCACTTCAACGCTGATTGCGAGGAACTGAAACAAAAATGTGTGCATGACTTCAGACACTCTCCTCTTACTAATTTAATGTTCCTCATCGTTTTATATCAGAAAGAATTTCGCATGGGTTCGCTAATTTCTTTCCTTCTTCTTGTCTGACTGGTTAATTTCTGTGATGGCAAGGTTTTCATTGTCATAAAGAAACGTCCACATTCCTTTCCCTCTTCCTCAGCCGTCCGAATTTGAAGGGAGTAGGTTATTGTTATTTCGTACTCACTATACTGGCATAGCTTCCGCATGATTGCAAGAATTGTAAACAATATTTGTGCCTGTGCTAATGAGACCTTTTTATTCAATCCTGTGTAGGAATTCTGACCAATCGGGATTTGTTTAATTTTTTGACTATTGATTTTTCAACCAATCAGAATATCAAATATTTTAATAATCTTTTAAATTTTTCCTCTAGAAATTATGGAAGCATCATGGCGCTACAAAAAGACATATTTTAACAAGTTATTGCACTTGCGAGAAGATAAATGATGAAAACAAAGATCCGAGGAAGGAGTCGGTTCGTCCTGAAAAGAAAGGAATTTAAATTTTGACGTCGTAATGGTACTACATGAACATATTCTTAATGAAGTAAAGAGAAAATGGAAACAAAAAGGAAACTAATACTTAACATCAGGAAGAGACAGCTGAGGTTACTGGGATACATAATGAGGAAGGAGGGCTTGGAAAATCTGATACACACAGGACAGATTGAGGGCAAGCAGGACAAAGGAAAACGTAGCTTGAGTAAATGGATGGCGAAATAGAGCTTAGAAGAAATGAAAGAAATACAAAGTTTATTAAGAGCTACAGGGGACAGGAAGTTGTGGAGAGCCATAATTGCCTACGTCCTGAGGGGACATGGCACATAAAGAAGAAGAATATATAATAGATTTTGGTACTTCAACATCTTTTATTTGTTATATTTTATTTGAAATGAATTTAAATTTTGACATCATAATGGTACCACATGAACATATTTTTAATGAAATAATGGCAACACAGTTAAAATTATGGAAATTCAAGTATCACAAAAATTAAAACTTTTAAAATGGTGATGATATGGAATTGCTGGACAGAGGGCTTCTTAGACTGGAGTCAACAGAAAGTTCCTCCAATGGAATCAATGGCCATATGTCCAAGACCGAGGGGAAATTGGCTGTGGTGGCAAATAACCTGCAAAAGGTTGATAAGCCATAAAAAACACAATCAATTAAAAGCAAGAACATTATTGTTATATTTTATTTGAAGTGAATTTAAATTTTGATGATATAATGTTACTACATGAACATATTCTTTTATGGAATTATGCCAACATAATTATCAGAAAAACAAAATCTTTTAACGTATGCAACTTCAAACTAAAGGGAAACACACTTTAATTGCCCTTTATGCTTTTAACTGAGAAAAATAATAATAAAATATAATATAATCTTAGCACAAGAAGAAAACAATCTTTTAACACATTATGACATTTCAAAATCATATATTGCACACTAGAATGCTTCTTCAGTGATGTCTATTTTGGAGTCATAGAAAGTTTCAGGCTTCCATAACATCAGACTTTCTCCCCCATGGGCCCAGCTGAGAGCGATTATTTCTCGACTAGCTTTTTGGCATAGCTTTTTGACATGATTGCAAGAATTGTAAACAATATTTATGCCAATATTTAATTTTAGGTAGGAATTGTGACCAATCAGTATCTGTCTATATTTCTGAGATGAGGTATTATGTACACTATTTACATTATTCGGACTATTGTCCTCATCTTTGTCGCCATATTTATTACAACGTTTCGTCCCTTCAGTATCTGTCTATATTTCTGAGATGAGGTATTATGTACACTATTTACATTATTCGGACTAATATCCTCATCTTTGTCGGACTATTTATTACAACGTTTCGTCCCTTCTATCTGTCTGTATTTCTGAGATGAGGTATTATGTACACTATTTACATTTGTAATATCCTCATCTTTGTCATTTATTATTTCGTCCCTTCAGTATCTGTCTGTATTTCTGAGAACATTATTCGGACTTCCTCATCTTTGTCCAACGTTTCGTCCCTTCAGTATCTGTCTGTATTTCTGAGATGAGGTATTATGTACACTGTTTACATTATTCGGACTAATATCCTCATCTTTGTCGCCATATTTATTACAACGTTTCGTCCCTTCAGTATCTGTCTGTATTTCTGAGATGAGGTATTATGTACACTGTTTACATTATTCGCACTATTGTCCACATCTTTGTTGCCATATTTATTACAACGTTTCGGCCGTTGTACGCTCCGGCCCTTTTCAGGTGATTGGAATGCCGAACTGAACCCTTTATTTCGCTCACTAGCGTAGACTTTTCTAGTTCCACGTGCCATGTTTAATGGATGTCAGTTATCAGTTATCACCTGTTAATTCCCCTCTCCAAGTTCTCCACAAATATGGCGAAAAAGATGAGGGCAATAGTCCGAATAATGTAAATAGTGTACAATCAGGATTTGTTTAATTTTTTGACTATTGATTTATCAGCCAATCAGAATCGTAGTAGCACAAGGAAAAATCTTTTAAGACGTTATGACACTAACTATAAAATAATCCATGACAAGACAATTATTTTTTAATAATCTTTTAAAATCTTTCCTCGAGATATTATAAAGTCATTTTACTAAGTTTACTTGCGAGAAGACAAGTGGAAACAAAGAACTGATGAAGGCGTCGGTTGGGCGCGAAACTGAAACTTCTTTATTTTCACTGATGTTGATTTCTCAATTACGGCTTCAAAATCAACATTTTTCAAAAAGTCATTTCACTCCCGACAAGGTAATAAAGACACTAAGATGCAAAGGATCAGTGAGCGCGAGGAGGGGACACTATTAACGTAATGGGAAAAATAAGAGAACAGGAAGATAAAAATCTATATGAAGATAGGATTTCTCGTTTCCCCACACCCACCAGCCTCTGTAGCAAGTCAGAATATGTCACAAGGTTATTACTACGTGAAGATCACCATACGCATACGTCTGCATACAGGCAAAGCACAAGAGATTGCCAGTTCCCGAAACCGCTGTCATGTTGGCATCGATATTACATCGACATCCACCTCTTTTGATTCAATGAGGGAGGTGCTGTCACAGAGTTGAAATCCCCGGGACCAGGCGCCTTCTCCCATTGAATATAAAGCAAGAACAATTGACTGTACATCTGACCAAAAGCGAGTTCTCGCAGTTAGGTCGCAAAATCACCCTGGCATCGGTATTACATCGATAGCCACCTCTCTTGATTGAATGAGGGAGGTGCTGTCACAGGGTTGAAATCCCCTGAATCAGGCGCCTTCTTCCATCAAAAATGAGGAGAGAACACATGATTCCAAATCCTGTCAAAAGCAAACTCTTGCAGTGTTAGGCCGCACAAATTATCCCTGAATCGATATTACATAGAGTCACACCTCTCTTGATTCAATGAGAGAGGTGCTGCTACAGGGTTGGAATCCCAGGGATCAGGCCCCTTCTCCAAGCGAACTTTTGTAGTGTTAGGTCACACAATCTCCCACCTAGAAAGAATCCCACCTGTGTGGTCATCATTTTGGAAACAATGACAAGATCATGTGTGCAGTAGAGGTGTTTTTGGAGGACCATGGTTCCACCTTCTTCTGTGATAGGACTGCAGTGCATCGTTGCACCAAGTGCATTGATGTTATTGCACTTGCGAGAAGACGAGTGGAAGCAAGGAACTATAGAAGGTGCATGTTAGGCCCGAAACTGAACCTCCCTTGCTTTGACTTAAACAGATTATTCAATCACAAACACTCAGCAACGAGGTCAACAAAAAACTGTTGCTGGCAACATTCGACATTGACAGTCTGTTGCTGTTGAAAGTTAGCATATGATTTAATGTTTAATATTTAATGTCAGACTAAAAATCATTCGTTCAATGGCGTCGTGTCACCCACAGGACACGGTTTACTTGACCTACACTAGGTAGGGTGGTTTATATAGAATTATATTAGGTTGAAAGAAAAGTCTGTAACGTTTTGCAATAATTGGCACTTGACCATGTAAGATATTTTGTGTGGGTCTTTAAACATCTCATAGTAATCACAATGGATTAATAAGGAAAGATATTATGTCAGACTAACTTTATTGACGGCAAAGTGTTTCTAATTCCTGTAAATATCATGACTAAAACCAGAAACACCTGGTAGTGACTTGGCAGAAGTATTCAGAAAGATACTTGACTAATTATAGATATTTGATTAATCTTATTTATATTGTTCGGACTGTTGTCCTCTTCTTTATTGTCATGTTCACGATGTCTCGGCCGTTATACGCTCCGACCGTCTTCAGGCAATTGGAATATTCCTTTTAACGGCACGTGGTCCAGTGAATAAAAGCGTTGGTTGGATCCAGTAACTTGAGCCAAAGAGTTATGAGTTCAAAACCTGGCTACTGGCTTCTTTCTTTCTTTCTTTCTCCCTTCATTCTTACTTATTTTTTGTTTGTTTCTTCTTTCTTTCTTTCTTTCTTTCTTTCTTTCTTTCTACTTTCTTGCTTCTTTCTTTCTTCATTTTTATTTTTTTCTTTCTTTTTCTTTCGTACTTCCTTTCTTTCTACTTATTTCTTTCCCTCTTTCTTTCTTCTTCTTTTTGCTTTCTTTCCTTCTTTTTCTGTCTTTCTTTCTTTTTCTGTCTTCCTTATTTTCTAATTTTTTTCTAACTTTTTCTTTCTTTTTTAAAATTTATTTCTACATTTCTTTTTTTCTTTCTTTCTTTCTTTCTTTTTTTTCTTTCTTTCTTTTTTTTCTTTCTTTCTTTCTTTCTTTCTTTCTCCTTAGAACAGGAACATCGGATTGAATAAAAATGTTAGCGCCAACAGACATCTCTCTCGAGTAAGACCCCCCCCTATAGAGGAGAACATGACTAAAGACTGTGTGTACGCTATCCCGTGCAGCTGCAGAAAGAAATATAAAGGAGAGATAGGCCGCCCCCTTAAGGTAAGGCTTCAAGAACACCAGAAAAAGGAGATCGCCACCCTCTGTGGGATCACGTTGAGATCATAGACAAGGAACACCATTGGAAAATTCGTAAACTTAAGGAATCAGCACATATGCTAGGCCACAAAAATCTCCTGAGCCGACCAAGCATAGAAATAAATACAATATGGGAACCAGTAATAAGGAGTGCCAGAGAAAAGCGATAATAACAATAAAAATTGCAATATGAGCTCTGGTAAGAACATGAATGATAGCGAAAAATTGCAATATGAGCACTGGTAAAAATGATACTGAAGACATTAGTTTTATAATACCCAGAAATTCATACACAGACCAATGGTACAGTGGATAAAGGCGTTGGTTAGATCCAGTGACAGGACCCAAAGAGTGTGAGTTCAATACACGGTTAAAGCAGTGGAGAACTTGGAGAGGGGAATTAACAGGAGATAACTGATAACTGACATCCATTAAACATGGTATGTGGAACTAGAACAGAGTACCCCAGTGAGCGAAATAAAGGGTTCAGTTCGACATTCCAACCACCTGAAGAAGGCCGGAGCGTACAACGGCCGAAACGTTGTAATAATTATGGCGACAATGATGAGGACAATATTCCGAATAATGTAAATAGTGTACATAATACCTCATCTCAGAAATATAGACAGATGCCAATAGACGGATTTGGTTTGTACCTTCTTCCATGAGCAACACAAGAACAAGGCATGGTAAGGGACGTCAAAATAGAGATTTTTAAATCTCTTTCTCTGTGTATATATATATATGCTGAGGTATTATATATTATAATCGTTTACACTATTTACATTGTTCGGACTGGTGTTCTCATTTTTGTTGCCATATTCACGACGTTTCGCCCGTTGTATGCCCCGGCCTTCTTCAGGTGATTGGAATTTCGAATAGAACCCTTTATTTTCTTCCACCTGCGTAGTTTGTTCTAGTTCCACGTGCCACGCCTCTTCCAGATGTCTAGTTATTTCCCTTTAACTCAACTGTCCAAGTTTCTTTGTTTATCACTGCAGTAGCCATGTATTGAACTCACAACTCTTTCGGTCAAGTCACTGGATCCAACCAACGCTTTTATCCACTGGTCCATATGTCGTTAAAAAGCTCAGTCCGAAATTCCAATCACCTGAAGAAGGCCGGAGAGTACAACGGCCGAAACGTCGTGAACAATAAAGACGATGGCAGCAGTCTGAACACGGAATAATGGGATTGATTAAAATACCTCATCTCAGAAATATATATGGAAATTTGACTTTCTACCTGCTAAATATTAATGAAAAACATTTTACGGGTTGTTCAAACACGTCATGATACTCAGAAAAGTTAAACGAATGATGGTTAACACTTATTGAAAACGATCTTTGTCAATGAAAGTGCTCAAATTGCTTTAGTCTGCCACAGAGGTACAGTAGTGTCAGTAACAATGAGGCTCGAATTAGAGCTCTCTAACCGTTGGAGCCTGTTACTCACGAGATTAGCGTTGTCTCTGGTCACGTAAAACATAATATCTTCCTGAATATCACCAAAGACGTTAATAATAAATTATACTTTACTGCATGTAAAGTAGGTACCTCCATAATACCTAAAGTTTAAAATTAATTCTTAAAAATGAAAAATCTTTCTGGAAGCTTTTATTTTAGTTTAACTTCAATTTAATAGATTAAATTTAATATTGTCAATAAACAAAACACTTTGCTCTATTTCAAAACTAATTTAAATAAACTTGAAGTAGCTTTTTTTAGGAAAAAATCTTATTTCAGCGCCGTTTTATCGCAATGTAATCCTCTTTATTAAAAAAAAATGTTCCAAATATCAAATATAATTTTCTGAAACTTTATTTGGGGTACATTAGCTGATTTAAAGTATAATTAATCATATTTGAAACAAATATTATATATTTTATATAGTTTAAATTATCACAGAAACGCATTTTGTAACACGGCGATAGCCGTTTATTTAAGATAATGACAACCTGTTGACAGCATGATGAGAGATGAATCTTACGTTTTTCTACGGGGGTTTTGTCTGTAAAAATAACTGAAAGAGAATAACGTGATCGTCTTTTTTATATAATTTCTAAGTACTCAATAATTTTTTAAAAATAGGAAAATATTCTCTGAATCTAATGTTTTATTGAATTTTACATATTTTGGCTTTACATTTACTATAGTTATCGATATTATTGTCTGATATTGTCGTGAATGGTCTCCCGTATCTACAAAAATCGGCGCATTTATACACATGCAAAAACAATCCAAATTTCTTTTAAAAATATGGCCATTTGATGATTTGTATTAAGATTTTTCACTTATGATTAATAAATATAGTTTTCAATAATATTAGGTAAAGGGCTTAAATTAATACAGAAATTTAAGAGATTTAAATATTTTACTAATTAATATTTACATAATGAAAACAGTTCTTGCGAAAATCCATTATTCATCAAATTTTTTTTCTTAAGACAATAAATTCTTTAATATATCTTATTTATAACAGCAATTAAAAGCTTTCCTTATTAAATAATGTCATATTTCTATTGCCTTTTTTTATTTTACGATTAGGAGCAGATTCCGAAAGCACAGAAATTACAGAAATTTTGGACAGTCTCTACAAACTATATGTCCAAAAAAGAAAGCACTTGTTCCAACACAATAAAAATTAAATAAAAAGCTTAATTGCAGAGGACATTTTGGACCTTTGTGATGCGTTGTCTTTTAGACATATGTATATATAGATATTTTATCTTGTTATGGTGGCAGGAAAGATTAACAATCAAACAACGTGTTAAAGTTTCAAGAGTGCAATTGGAGAAATTGTTCGTAAATTCAAACAAACTGGGTCAGTGGAAGATGTGAAAACATCATTGCTTGCTCGTTTACGCCGAAAATCCAGACCCCTCTCTTCGTCATCGCGCGCAGGAATTGAACCCGACCACAACAACGTTACATCTTTTCCAATTGCACTCTCGGTTGGCCGATTATGTTGACCCAAAAAATCGCGAAGTGTGCAAAATGCATTTCTGTTTGAAAGTCAAATTTTCGTAATAGGCTTCGATAACTTTAACACGTTGTGTGATTGTTAGTCTTTCCCTGGTTGAAATTGCCAAAGACTTAAGTTGTTAAACCTGAAAGAAAAAGAATGAAAAAAAGTCATTAGACGCTTAAAATTAATTCCCATTTGAAATCGGTGCAAGTTATTATATATATATATATGTGTGTGTGTGTGTGTGTGTGTGTGTGTGTGTGTGTGTAAAAGTAAACATTAACTCAGAGGCGACAGGATGTTTCATGCTAGACGCAATCGCCAGGCCACGAGTTTTTTTTCTCTCGGCTATTTATATATACATACAGGTCATAGTGGGTGGACTGCCATAATGCACCACTGACCCATATATATAAATAGTCTAAATAGACGTCTACCCACAATGCAATGTTCACTTTTATATGTACCATATCTCTGATATAAATACTTTATCCTATAAATATAGCACACCTTAGCCTTCATATATATATATATATATATATATATATATATCGGTCCAAGTTATTGAACGATTTTATTTGTGTCCCCACGTCTGAAACTATATTGATCTAGCCTATATATATATATATATATATATATGGAACCACTCACTTTTCTTATATATATACGCTATATATATATATATATATTATATATATATTATATATATATATATATATAGAACACCAAAACGTTTTTGGTTGTAATGTGGATTTATTGAGAAAAAATATTATACTTTGTTTTACATAATTTATATATATATATATATATATATAAATATAAATAAAATTCGGTTGCCAACATTGGAATGTCTTTATTTCGAGGTCCCCATTGAACATGAAGACTATATTGATCTAGATTATATATATATATGTATAAATATATATATGGAACCACTTTCACCTGAAGACGGTTTTTTTCTTACCAGAAACACGTGTCGTGATATATAAAGTATATATTTTTCTCATATATATTTGCGGCACCCCTTCTTTTTAATATATACTTTTCTCTCGTTGGAACCACTATATTTCCTTTATATATATATATATATATACATGCACGTTTTGCGAGTGTTTCACGCATAACCCTAACACATACATCGGACACACAACTACAACTCTCTCACGTAGGCTTACAGACCATCTTAATGACACCAGCGCCATAAAGAAATCACCTTATAACAACATACTGTACCACTAATAACAGATTCAAACCCTACGAAATAAGACAAATGCTAATTAGCAATACCAAAATAATCTACAAAGACAAATGTAAAAAACGCTTACAAATTCTCGAATCCTTCACAATTAAAAAACATAAATAAAACAGAATGCAATACCGGCATAAACATTTTAAATCTTATAAATAATAAATACCAGCCCCCTCCTGAATTGTAATGAACTAATCCAACAACACGGCCTTAATAAAAAAGCTACCTAGTGAAACTCAAAAGCATATGATGATGGTTGACGACAACCGAAAGTGCTCGTCAACACACCAAAGACTGGGGTCTTTTTTCAAGAACTTAAACCTAAATACAACTTGCCAGAAAGCAAGAAAGAAATTGAAAGAATGATCATTTCGCAGGCCAATAATTTTGGCAATTCTTGTTGAAATAACCTCAAAATTTCACAGAATGTATAGAAACAGATCAAGATTTTATATTTAATAGACGAGGACGGTACGTACATATCTCAATAAGAATCTGCCAGAGAGACGGATCGGGCGTGGTGGAGATGAAGACAGATTTCTGATGAAATGGCCGCCGCGGTCACCGGACCTGTCCCCGTGTGATTTCTTTTTATGGGGATATCGAAGGGATTGGTCTATGTCCCCACTCTTCTTGCTAGCATTGATAAACTCAAGTAGAGAATCACTTCCGCACTGGATAATGTTACCGGAGACATGCTACAGCGTGTTTGGCAAGAGCTTAACTACCGACTTGACGTGTGCTGTGTTACAGGCTGCGCACATGTTGAGCTCTTATGAAATCGCTGCCATAATAAACTTATGATGTTCAACACCTAAACTGTTCAATTTCATTGGGCTAGACTTTGTAGTTTTCAAGGTAATTGCTTTTAAAATGACGTCAAATTTTTGGGGACACCCTATATATATATATATATATATATATATATATATTAAGACATTTTTATGTTTATACATTCTTTTTATAGATACAAACATTTAAGTAAATACTCTGTTTATAATAAACGGTATTAAACAACATTTAGCGGCCTGAATGTCCGAGAAATTTTTATAGAAAATATTCGTCCTCCGAGAGGAATCAAACCTGTATTCTATACGGAAACCTCATATAGCCTGACGTGCCTTAACCGATTGGGCCACAGAGGATCGTTCGGTTAGCAAGGTCGATTTTACATTCATATCTGCTTATGGCGTATCTAAATGTAAAATCTAAATGCAGGCCGGTAAATGTTGTTTAATACTGTTTATTATAAACAGAGCTTTTACTTAAATATTTTTATCTATAAAAAGAATGTATAAACATAAAAATGTCTTAAAATAAGTGTCGGACTTGGTACATTTCATAATGCGTGACGTCATTTGTTTACATTTGGATACGCTTTGAGCAGATATGAATGTACGTGAGAAAATCATGGAAGATTGTAGTTTAAAAGCAGTAAAATCGACCTTGTTAACCGAACGATTCTCTGTGGCCCAATCGGTTAAGGCTATATGACGTTTCCGTATAGGATACAGGTTCGATTCCTGTCGCAGGCGGAATATATTCTATGAAAATTTCTCGGATATTCAGGCCGGTAAATGTCGTTTAATACTGTTTATTATAAACAGAGCATTTATTTAAATATTTGTATCTATAAAAAGAATGTATAAAAATGTCTTAAAATAATTATCGGAATTTGTCCAGTTCATAATATATATATACACATGTGTTTGTGTAGGAAAGAACACGTTAGGTAATTAATCCGGAGTTCTTTAGTGTTTTTATTTTTAAAAAACACTGCTCCATACATAAGCAGAGCCTAAATTAAAAAAAAAATTTTATATATATATATATATATATATATATATATATATATATATAAAATTTAAGTTGCTTAACTTCAGTGATCTCACGGAAGCTGGTGTTTCAACGTGATGTGGCCGTAGTTCTTCTATGCCTCTCTTTTTCCCTGTTTTTGCTTGTATATACGAACGCGTGTCTGTATGCTTGGGGTTTATTTATTGTTAAGGCTCACGCTATGGACTATTCGACCCGCTTGCTTGCGGACCTGCAACAGAAGATGCTGGCGTTCCGTTCTGTAGCAGGACCGACGCCATACCAATAGGCGTTCGTGTGGCGCCCGCTCGCGCGTGTCTCTACATTAAAAGCAGATTTTTGCGTGTTACTCAGGAGAGTCTGAAAGGGAATCCTGGAAGTGGGAACGCTGCCCCCGAGGGGTGGGTGGGTGGTTGGATTGAAGAGGAGAGGAAAAGAAAGGGAAGGGCGCACGAAATGGCTTATTTATCCAACTGTGCAAATATTTTGACATCCACAAAAACAGCAACCCCGACGTCAAGCAAATTGGAAGCTAGAGGGCGAGTGGGGCGGCACGGGGGTGGGGCAACGATAATAACGGTAGGATGGATATATGTGGAGAGACAGAATAAAGATTAGGATAAAAGAAAATTGTCGAAAGGTAGATATAGGTAGAGTTCAGGTAAATAAGATAGATAGATAGATAGATAGATAGATAGATAGATAGATAGATAGATAGATATGAACGGACTGAGATAGATAATGAACATATAGTGATAGATATGAACGCATTGAGATAGATAGATAGATAGATAGATAGATAGATAGATAGATATGAACAGACTGAGATAGATAATGAACATATAGTGATAGATATGAACGCATTGAGATAGATAGATAGATAGATAGATATGAACGGACTGAGATAGATAATGAACATATAGTGATAGATATGAACGCATTGAGATAGATAGATAGATAGATAGATAGATAGATAATGAACATATTTTGATAGATATATACAGATAGATATATATATAGAGAGAGAGAGACAGAGAGAGACATAGATATATGTAGATAGATACGAATACATATACAGAGAGAGATAGATAATGAACATATTGTGATAGATAAATAGATATGAACAGATTGATATATATATATATATATATATCGAGAGACAGACAGAGAGAGAATGATAAATAGCTACCTAGCTAGCTACCTAGATAGATAGATAGATAGATAGATAGATAGATAGATAGATAGATAGATATGAACAGGCTGAGATCACTAGATAGATAGACAGGTATGAATAGATTGAGATAGAT
This sequence comes from Acanthosepion pharaonis, assembly GCA_903632075.3. NCBI lineage: Eukaryota > Metazoa > Mollusca > Cephalopoda > Sepiida > Sepiidae > Acanthosepion > Acanthosepion pharaonis. Next base: position 1,528,637 of record CAHIKZ030005241.1, on the reverse strand, counting down.
ATGAAAAGATTGATATATATGTAGAGAGAGACAGGGAGGAGAGAGGGGAATAGCTAGAGAGTTATATATATATATATATATATATATATATATATATATATATATATATATATATAAATATATATATATATATATATATATATATATATATATATATATATATGGATCGATAGATAGATATAAACAAACTGAGAACTAACGAATGAATGAAAGAAAACAATCTAATCTTTTAAAAGAAAAATTTGATTAATAGGTTTTATTTCCATTTACTCTCTGTTTACACTAATTTTCTATAAAAAAAAGATCGACTCCGATCCCTGTATCGCACGTGTGGGCCTGGAAAAAAAAGCGAGAATTGTTCCTACTTGGGCCATTAAATTACTCCTTCAGATATCCCGAATGTCTGCTTCATGACTCGAATATATAAACGACTTCTATCTACCTACCAATTAATTTCCTCATTGTATGCCTTATATACGACATTACAAAGTCTGTTCCAATAACTTGGACCGATTTTAAATGTGAATTAAGTTTAAGCGTCCAATGATTTTTTTTTTCTTTTTCTTTCAGATTTGGCGGACATTTGGACGATATTATTTTTCACCCATAATTGCCATGACTTAAATAACATGATTCAATAGAGAAATAAATAAAATTTTCACTAATAACATTGATTTATTTACTGCTGACTTTGATCCGTCTTAATGAAACACCCTTATATATAATCTGTCTTAATGAAACATCATTTATAACCCAACAAGAGGTTGATATGTCATTAAAGATAAACTAACCTTCTGATATTGTAGGGCCACTATCGTGCCCCATTCAAGTCATTCGCAGTTCAGGCATTTTGCTTACTACTAAAGTTTACTTAGTACTAGGCTCGAGAGCCAATCAAGGTAGAGGAATATAATTAAATGTGTAACCGTTTCTTCGTCGGTAGAGTTTGTTGGCGAATAGATGATGGTCGTTATAGGGTTGCCGTTGCAGCTAGCAGTGAGGATTCCTGTTTCAATGTGTGCTTTATGAGCTAGTGGACTGAATAACATGTTAACACCGCCAATATTAAATACCCGTGGAATTTTTCCAAACCGCAGCTGAGATGAAGACCCAGTCTTTCCCAACACAGTGGTGTTTGAGTTTTCTGGAAATCCGATCTAGCAGACAAGCTCAAGAGGAGATTCTTTCGAGCCACTGTAGAAGGCGGTGTTAATGTCGGGTGCCACTGCTTGGACCTTAGCTAAAACCCTTGAGTCTAAGCTCGATGGAACCTAAACTCGGATGCTGAGAGCTATACTTAATATCTCTTTGCGACAACATCCAACTAAATCACAGCTTTATCGACCCATCCTTACGATCTTACGCGAATGAGGAATGCGCTTCTCGGGTCACTGCAGGCGAGTAAAACAAGTACCTACTGCGCTGGACACCTTACCATTGAGCGAGACGGGTTGGTTGCTCAGTAACCACCTACATTGACCAGCTATGTTAAAACACAGAATGTCACCCTTATGGCTTTCATGCAGGAGCGTTATGGTTGGCGTTACAGCCGCATTAATGTCCGAGCTAACTCGGCCAACGAAAAACTACAGTTTTTTCTTATTTTTTTTTTCTTTAAGCATTTCACCCCAAGCAAGGCGGGAAGCTACTAGCACGCAAAGAGTTACAGAGAGTTGGAGTGAGAGCAAAGATGAGTGATAGAGGAAAGGATGAAGAGAAAGATAGGGGATAGATCACGGCATCTGGAGACGTCGATTGACATTACATTTGAATAGTTGGAGATTATAGCTATCAGAGAAGCAAGAAAAGGGGAAGGAGTTCCACAGGCGAGAAGTGCGAGACATGAAGCTATTGGAGTAGAAGAGACGGCTACATTTAACAGTTTCGACAATGAAATAGGGAGAGCGAGATGCCAGCCTAGTTGAACGCTTAAATTCATCTGGGAACCAGCGAAAGCAGCTCATCGGAGCAGTTACCATGAAAGTATTTGTAAAAAAGACAGAGGGAAGCAACGGCAAGTCTGTGAGAGAGCGACTGCAGACGAGATGCCAGATCAGGGCCAATTACATTGCATATCCGTCTCTGGATCTTATCAAGAACCCCGAGGCAAACAGAAGGGGTACCGGACCATATACGGCAGCAATACTCCAGGCAAGGGCGAATGGTTGATTTGTAGATTTGAAGGATCGACTCCGGCGAGTTAAAATAATTATGAAGCTGTGTGATTGGAACGAAAGAGGAGTAGGAATACGTGAATATGAGGATAGATAACAACTAACCTTTGGCATAAAGAGGCTAAGAATGTTGTCATTAGGGAAGCACCCACACGGGAGTCAATTCCACAATGTAGCTGTTCTTGGAAAGAAAAAGAAGCTGTCTCAGTGTAACTTCTCTTTTGCATCTGGAATAGGGATGAAGTGAAGGTGAAAATAGAACAGCGTGTCCGAGCTGCAAAGGTCTGAGCAGGAACTAAGGAATGGAGCTGATCTGGGCCATGAAAGTAACGACAGACTAGCCATGTCTGCCACATTGAGCCTCCCAGCCCCGACCACAAGATCACATTGAAAGATTTAAAACCCAAGGCTGGGAAAGGGAGGATTGGGCAGCCTCATCCTCGACATGGCAGCAATACTCCATTTCAGGCTTAATCTGATTCTTGTGACGATAAAGCATGACGAAAGTAATCGAATACTTGCCGGAGCGAAAGAATAGGCCGACCATTTGCCCAACATCGTTACCATGGATGAGTCCCATTTGAGGTCTACAAAGAGCTGGATCAAGCAGGCGTCCAAAGAACAGAGCCTCGTTGACAGTAGAGCTGTTCAAAAAAATGAAGGATAAAATGAACCGATCATTTTCCCAGCAACAATGGTTCGATATATGAATCCTATTTGAGGTCTACAAAGAGCCAAGCAGGCGTCCAAAGAACAGAGCCTTTGACAGTAGAGCTGTTCAAAAAATGAAGCGATAAAATGAACCGATCATTTTCCCAGCATCTTTAGCAATGGATCGAGTATATGAATCCTATTTGAGGTCATTGAAAGAGCTTGTGATCAAGCAGGCGTCCAAAGAACAGAGCCTCGTTGACAGTAGAGCTGTTCAAAAAAATGAAGCGATAAAATGAACCGATCATTTTCCCAGCATCTTTAGCAGTGGATCGTATATATGAGTCCCATTTGAGGTTTACAAAGAGCTCGTGACCAAGCAGGCGTCCAAAGAACAGAGCCTCGTTGACAGTAGAGCTGTTCAAAAAAAATGAAGCGATAAAATGAACCGATCATTTTCCCAGCATCTTTAGCAATGGATCGTGAATCCAAAAAGATCAAGCAGGCGTCCAAAGAACAGAGCCTCGTTGACAGTAGAGCTGTTCAAAAAAAATGAAGCGATAAAATGAACCGATCATTTTCCCAGCATCTTTAGCAATGGATCGTATATATGAGTCCCATTTGAGGTTTACAAAGAGCTCGTGACCAAGCAGGCGTCCAAAGAACAGAGCCTCGTTGACAGTAGAGCTGTTCAAAAAAAATGAAGCGATAAAATGAACCGATCATTTTCCCAGCATCTTTAGCAATGGATCGAGTATATGAATCCTATTTGAGGTCTACAAAGAGCTTGTGATCAAGCAGGCGTCCAAAGAACAGAGCCTCGTTGACAGTAGAGCTGTTCAAAAAAAATGAAGGTAAAATGAACCGATCATTTTCCCAGCATCTTTTAGCAATGGATCGAGTATATGAATCCAGGTCTACAAAGAGCTTGTGATCGTCCAAAGAACAGAGCCTCGTTGACAGTAGAGCTGTTCAAAAAAATGAAGGATAAAATGAACTGTTCCCAAAAAAATATGAGTCCCATTTGAGGTTTACAAAGATAAAATCCAAAGAACAGAGCCTCGTTGACAGTATTTTCCCATTTTCCCAGCATCTTTAGCAATGGATCGAGTATATGAATCCTATTTGAGGTCTACAAAGAGCTTGTGATCAAGCAGGCGTCCAAAGAACAGAGCCTCGTTGACAGTAGAGCTGTTCAAAAAAAATGAAGCGATAAAATGAACCGATCATTTTCCCAGCATCTTTAGCAATGGATCGAGTATATGAATCCTATTTGAGGTCTACAAAGAGCTTGTGATCAAGCAGGCGTCCAAAGAACAGAGCCTCGTTGACAGTAGAGCTGTTCAAAAAAAATGAAGGATAAAATGAACCGATCATTTTCCCAATCTTTAGCAATGGATCGTATATATGAGTCCCATTTGAGGTTTACAAAGAGCTCGTGACCAAGCAGGCGTCCAAAGAACAGAGCCTCGTTGACAGTAGAGCTGTTCAAAAAAAATGAAGCGATAAAATGAACCGATCATTTTCCAAGCATCTTTAGCAATGGATCGTATATATGAATCCCATTTGAGGTTTACAAAGAGCTTGTGATCAAGCAGGCGTCCAAAGAACAGAGCCTCGTTGACAGTAGAGCTGTTCAAAAAAAATGAAGGATAAAATGAACCGATCATTTTCCCAGCATCTTTAGCAATGGATCGAGTATATGAATCCTATTTGAGGTCTACAAGAGCTCGAACAGAGCCTCGTTGACAGTAGAGCTGTTCAAAAAAAATGAAGGATAAAATGAACCGATCATTTTCCCAATCTTTAGCAATGGATCGAGTATATGAATCCTATTTGAGGTCTACAAAGAGCTTGTGATCAAGTCCAAAGAACAGAGCCTCGTTGACAGTAGAGCTGTTCAAAAAAAATGAAGCGATAAAATGAACCGATCATTTTCCCAGCATCTTTAGCAATGGATCGAGTATATGAATCCTATTTGAGGTCTACAAAGAGCTTGTGATCAAGCAGGCGTCCAAAGAACAGAGCCTCGTTGACAGTTTCAAAAAAATGAAGGATAAAATGAACCGATCATTTTCCCAGCAAGCAATGGATCGAGTATATGAATCCTATTTGAGGTCAAAAGAGCATCAAGGGCGTCCAAAGAACAGAGCCTCGTTGACAGTAGAGCTGTTCAAAAAAATGAAGGATAAAATGAACCGATCATTTTCCCAGCATCTTTAGCAATGGATCGAGTATATGAATCCTATTTGAGGTCTACAAAGAGATTGTGATCAAGCAGGCGTCCAAAGAACAGAGCCTCGTTGACAGTAGAGCTGTTCAAAAAAAATGAAGCGATAAAATGAGCCGACCAGTGATTTTCCTTGGTTGAATCCAGTGTTGGTTGTATCCAGCGTCTTGACCCAAAGTGTTGTGAGTTCAATACCTGGCTACAGTTGACGTGTACAAAAATGAAACTTGAAGTTAAAGAGAGATAACTGATAATGTCACTTCCGGAAGAGGCATGACACGTGGAACTAGAATTTGAGGGCACATGGCCTAGTGGATAAAAGCGTTGGTTGAATCCAGTGACTTCATCCGAATCGTTGTTAGTTAAATACTTGTCTACATCTGATGTGAAAAAAAAAAACTTGGAGAGTTGAATTAAAGGAAGATAACTGATACGGATACATCCGGAAGAGGCATGTCACGTGGAATTAGAGCAATCTACCCTGGTGGACGAGTTAAAGGTTTCAGTGTGAAATTCCAATCACCTGAAGAAGGCCGGCGTGTACAACGGCCGAAACGTCGTGAATATGGCAACAAAGCTGCGAACAACAGTCCGAACTAAGTAAATAGTGTAATTAATTACAATACCCCACCACAGAAATATATATATATATATATATTATAACTTTTTCATATAGACAAAAACAGTTTACTCACTACAAAGATGCAACTTTATTTCGGTGCATTTCAATTGTACTTCGACAGTTTTTTTCAGGGTGAAAAAGCTTTCTGGGAAGGTAAGTTTTTGTCATAAAGTGCTCGATATCAAAAGGTTAGGATATATAGCGTTAATTGAATTAATTTGTAGAAGTTTATCACTTAGCTGAGTGCTGTTGGTTTAGTCATGTCTACTACGTAGTTTCGTGTGCACATCAAAACATGTTCACTGTTCAGGATTTGTTGTCTTCTCTCAGAAAAAAGAAAGACAGAAAAATAACTAGTAAGAAAAGAAGAAAAAGTGATAATGAAGAGAGAAAGAAAGAAAGTAGAAAGAAAGAAAAAGAAAGATATAAAAAGTAAGAATGTAAAAAGAAAGAAAGCAAAAAGAAGAAAGAAAAATAAGTAGAAAGAAAGGAAGAAAAGTAAGAATGAAGAGAGAAAGTAAGAAGGAAAAAGAGAGAAAGGAAGAAAGAAAAAGTAAGAATGACGAGAGAAAGAATGAAGGAAAAGTAGAAGGAAAGAAAGCAAGGAGAAAATAAAAAAGAAAAATCAATGAAAAAGTGAAAGAAAGAAAGAAAGAAAGAAAGAAAGAAAGAAAGAAAGAAAGAAAGAAAACGAAAAACAGATAGACGGAGAAAGAAAGAAAGAAAGAAAGAAAGAAAGAAAAAAAAATAAGTAGAAAGAAAAGAAGAAAGAAAGAAAAACAACGAAAGAAGAAAAAAGTATAAAAGAAGAAAACAAAATGTAGAAAGACAGAAAAAGTAAGAATAAACAGGGAAAAAAAGAAGAAAAAGTAGAGAAAAAAGAAAGCAAGAAGACAAAAGAAAAAGAAAGAAAGAAGGAAGGAAAAAAGTAGAAAAAAGAAAAAGACGTAAGAATGAAGAACGAAAGAAAGACACAAGGGGAAAAAAATAAAAACGAAGAAAGGAAGCAAGAAGAAGAAAGAAAGAAAGAAAAAATGAAGAAGGAAATAAATGAAAGAAAGAAGGTGAAATAGAAAGAAAGCAAGAAGAAGAAAGAAAAATAAGTAAAGAAAAAGTAGAAAGAAAGAAAGAAAGAAAGAAAGAAAGAAAGAAAGAAAGAAAACGAGAGTAAGAAAAAGAAAGAAAGAAAGAAAGAAAGATAAAGTAAGAATGAAGGGAGAAATAAATAAAGTAAAAAGTAGACAGAAAGCAAGAAGAAAAAAGAGAGAAAAGAAAGAAGCAAAAGAGCAGAAAGAAAAAAGAAAGAAAAAGTATGAAAGAAAGGAAAAACTGAAGATAGAGCGAGAGAGAGAGAGAAAGAAAGAAGAAGAAAGAAAGAAGGAAATAAAAATATAAAGGTGAAAAAAGAAAACAAGAAAACGAAAGAAAGAAAAAAATGAAAGAAGGAAAAGTATGACGTAAGAAAGAAAGAAAAAGTAAGAATGAAGAGAGAAAGAAAGAAGGAAATAATGTAGAATGAAATTAAGAAGGGAGAAAATACTTAACTGGAAAGAAAAGAAGAAAAAAGAAAAAGAAAGAAAAAGTAAGAATGACAGAAAGTAGGTAGAAAGAAGAAAGAAAGAAAGAAAAATAGAAAGAAAGAAAGCAAGGAGAATCAAAGAAAAAGAAAAACGGCAAAAGAAGAAGAAAAAGAAACAAAAAAGAAGGAAAGAAAAGTGAAGTAGAAAGAAAGAACGAAAGAAGGAATATCGGCCTAGTCGAAAAATATAAATTGTGATGGGAAATAAAGAAAAGAGGAAGACTATAAAGAAGGAATTATTAAATAAAGATTTGGGTGAAAAAGAGGTGGGTAATTGAATGAAGCAGACGTCAATTTAATAAGAAAGAAAAGAAAAGAAGATGGAATTAAACTTGAAGAGAAATTGATAGTATTCAGAAAATAGTGAAAGAACATCAAAGACAAACACAAAGAAATTAACAATTAGTGGGTGCAGTGGAGAAAACCAAAAACGCCTTTCCTAGTAAAGATATGATCGATGAAGATATAAAAATAAAACAGTTCGTGACGGAATTCGAAAAGAAAAGAGAGAAACGTAAAACTGTCCGTGACGAATTCGAAAAGAAAAAAGAAAACAGTTCGTGACGTAATCCGAAAATTCTGGAAAGAAAATTCGTGACATTATTCTAAAAGAAAAGAGCGAATGATGTTCGTAGTCGAATTAGAACAGAAAAAAAACCGAAAAATAAAACTGTTCGTCACAAATTCAAAAAAAAAAGAGACAAATTTAGCGGTTCGTGAGGGAATTCGATGAGAAAAGAAAGACATATAAAATGGTTCATGAAGTAATTTGAAAAGAAAAGAGAGAAAAATAAAACTCTTCGTGACAGAATTCGAAAATACTAGAAAGAAATCAATTCATAACGATATTCGAAGAAAGAAAAATAAAATTGTACGTTACGAATTCGAAAATAAAAGCAAAAACAAAAATAAATTCGTAGCGGAATTCGAAAAGAAAAGAGAGCCAAATAAAACGGTTCGTGACGGAATTCGAAAATAAAAGAAAGAAAACAATTCGTGACTGACTTCGAAAGCAAAAAACGAGAGCGATAAAACTGTTCGTGGTGAAATTCGAAAAGAAAAGAAGGGAAGATCAGATTGAAGGAGAGAAAAATTGCCGAGGACGGCAAACAAAACCGGAAGAATAAATAAAGACAAAATCCTGAAAGAAAAAAAAAATTCTCCATGATGAAAACATGGCGAGGAGAAAGACGTGAATGGATAAAATGGCGGACGGATAGAAAAACAAAAAAAAATGAATAAAAATAAACGAAGAATAGGAACGAAAAGAAAAGAGTTTGGAAACATAGGGAAGTCAATACAAATTAAAGACATCAGCTAACCTTAATGTAAATTCTAGCTTCGTTGAATACCGTTTAGTACTGCCTCCAGGGCAATAGTTTCCGCTATAAACACACACACACACACACACACACACACATATATATATATATATATATATATATATATATATATATATATATATATATATATCATATTTATTTTTTTAAATATGATTCCTTCGCTAATAATAAAGTTCTCAGGTTTCAAAACGAGCCGAAATCAATATAATTATTAAAATTAAATTGAATTAAAGTAACAAGCCCTGTTTCCTAAATTTTCGCTTGAGGATGAAACAAGGCTTGTTACCTTAATTCAATTTAATTTTAATAATTATATTGATGGTTTTCGACTCTCGTTTTTGAAATATGAGAACTCTTATGTAGCGACGGAATCATATTTAAAAAAAAATAATTATGATATATATATATATATATATATATATATATATAGGTATATGCCTCTGTGTATGTGTGTGTGTGTTTATAGCGGAAACTATTGCCCTGGAGGCAATACTAAACAATAAAATAAAAATAATTATAATCTAAGCTCTACTTCTTTATGGAGCACTGTTTTTTAAAAATAAAAACAAAAATACTAGTACTTACTACGGATTATTTACCTAACGTGTTCTTTCCTATTTTTCTACATACCTGCACATATATATATATATATATATATATATATATATATATATATGTCTGTGTGTGTGTGTGTGTGTGTGTGTGTGAGAGAGAGAGAGAGCCTGCCTGCCCGCACGTGTGTTTCTGTCAAGGTTGACAGCGGCTGTAATCATTTTGGGCTAGGTATTTCCACCTAGGTGGTAATTATGGGAGAGTGGTTTGTCTAAGGGCTTACTCACCCACATCGTCGATTGATGACTTTGCTTCTGAGTTACTTTTGTACATTTATTTTCTTTATGCCCAACGGTAATTGACATGGAGGAGGTGCTGAACACCACCTACATAATTCGCTATTGACTTAGGTTGGTGTGCCACTTCAATCTTCTTGATACTAATTCTTAAGAGAAATGCTTCGCATGCAGTTAAAAGTCTATTGATAACCTACCGAATATTGCAACCATTTTATCACACACACACACACACGCATATAAAATATATATATATATATATATATATATATATATATATATATATATATATAAGTGAACATTGAAGTCAACACTTAGAGGTGACAGGCTGTTTCATGCTAAACGCAATCATCAGGCCACCTGACGTCTAGCATGAAACAGCCTGTCGCCTCTAAGTGTTGACTTCAATGTTCACTTTTATATTTACACACGCTCTATCTCTGATATTAAGCACTTTATCCCATAAATATAGCACACCTTAAGACTATATATATATATATATATAATTTTAAAATCTGAGATTGCATGCATGCTTATGTGGTGCTTTGGTCCGGCGCCTAATGATTTACGGGTTGTTTATACAGTAAGTTTCTTTTTAATTTTAACTTTCTTCAAACAGAGTATTATTATTAAATAATTTTTTACGTTAAAGACAGACACAAAGAGATCCCGCTTTGCTGTTTTGTCCAGTTGTTTGTAGAGCAATTATTTACATTTGAGCTTTCTTCAAACAAAAAATGTTTTTAATTAAATTATTTTTTAAGTTAAAGACAGACACAAAGAGATCCCGCTTTGCTGTTTCGTCCAGTTGTTTGTGGTGTAATTTATACTTCAGCCTTCTTTAAACAGAAAAATAATAAAACAAAATATTTTTGGTCTATTTAAAAGAAATATTTACAAGAGAATATGATTTTGAAATATTTTTTCGGATATTAAAAAAATATGTTTAAGTTAATCCGATTTAAAGTTCAAGTTTATCCCGGAAGTTCTAAACCCATTAAATGCTGTAAACAATCAGTTAAAACGTCAAACATGAACTTGTAAACCAAACCAAGGATAAAACGAACGAACTGAAATTTTTAACTGAATCATAATGAAATTAACTTTCATTTCAATGGTATGTCGAAATCAACTTCAGTGTTTTATAAACTGAACCGTCGGAATATTTGATATTCGTTATAGTAATTCATCGAATACATATATATATTCATTATAGTATGAATATGAATATATATATATATTCATTATAATAATTCATTTATAAGCTGAACCGTCGGAATATATATATTCATTATAATAATTCATCGACTCTAAAAGAATTCTCAGGAGAATGCAGAAAGCACTGGACAGCAGTTTCGTCCTATTTGGCACTCATCAGCAATGCGAATCCACGACCGTGAATCGAAGCGTCATTTCACAGAACCAACGGGCCTCGGTGACGGAGAAGAAATAGTCTAGACTCGATATAGCGCCTCTACTCACAAATTCCGTGGTGATACTCGTCCAATTATTCAAACCCAACGTGTTGTGCCCCAAGAGCAACGTCTTCCTTCCCTTTAGGTGCTCCATCGCAGAGCATTAACTGGGTCATGCAAGGATATGCAAGTGATAGACTTTTAGGGGATTAGAATAATCATTATCGTAATTCAGCGAGTCTAGAAGAATCCTCAACAGAATACAGAAAGCACTTGACAGCTGTTTCGACCTATCAAGACTAGAAAGTGAAGACTGTGCAGCTCCAGCCCATCTATAACAGCAGTACACCATTTTCGTCCTGGGCTGGCTCTTAGAAAGGTAGAGGATAGCAAGAGGAGTCTGGTACTTGCTGGAGCGGTACAGTAATCCTTCCATTTATCCAGCATCTTTATTGATGGATCGTATGCACCACGGCGTCTCGGCTGAGTTGAAATCCCAAATAGACGCTGAAGACACGGGGACTCCCTGGGGTAACATCTGTTCATCGCAATTGGTGAAAGTTCTACCATCACAGACAAGTTTTCTTTATATCCAGGTTTGGGAATTCAGAGTATTCTTTCTCCTAGACTGGTTGTCAACTCAAGCTGAAGAGACAAATTTGTCTTACTATTTAACCCATAGGTGGTGGGTGAAGAGATACAGCCATTTCTTTTCGCAATTGCATTTACATGAAATTGAATATAATGACTGGAATTAGAGAGAATTATGGAGTCAAGTGACAGGTCCGATAGTGACAGGTCAGCAGCTGCCGTGAATGCGTATGGAATCAAGCAAGTGGATTTCAGTTTTGTGCCAGACAAAATAAACTTACTGTCATTTTTTTTTTTTTTTTTTTTTAACAGGAGTAAGGGTTTATCCCTTGTTTCCTGTTTAGGATTGTGTTTCCCACTCCTTCTAAAGTCTTCTCATTCTCTTTCATTTACAATTGTCCTCTTGCGTCTTAGTCGCATTATTGCCTTGCTTCAGATGAAATGATTAAAAAAAAAAAACAAATGAATGCTTCACAAAGATTCATTGCTCGTAAATATTTATTCAAAGTGCATACCTTTCCGATGATAGAGCGTGGTATAAGAAGAAGTGGGTTCATGCCTTTTCCAATGATATTATTTTTATGCGAACTTGAAACACCTCGGCCGTAATTCCAGTTCGCTTGTGCCCGAATTTAGTCTACACCTGAAGAATATAATAGATTTGAAATAAGTTTCTTTCATCTGCTTTTTTTTTCAGATCTGTACATTGGTGTGCCGGTAAACGGTTTTGACATAATCACCTTCAGTAATTAGTACATCATGTTTCTTTTTTTTTTACCTCTTCTTTGTAGGAATGTATTTTATCGTCCAGTTTCAAGTTTGTTCCAGAAATTACTCTTTACTGCCATATGTTTGTAAACATAGCAAGACTGACCCGGAAAGAGCACACCCAAAATACGAACGCAGTTCACAGACATCTGGAGATACTTATATCGACATCTTTTTGTTTGTGTGTGTATGAACAACTTCTTACTACTCTCCCGCGCCGAATAAGTTGGGGGAGTCTAACAACAGGAGGGGAGCATAAATTTCTTTCGATTTCATATTTTAGGGCAGCGTTTACCAAACTTTTCTTCTTTTTTTTTTCTTTACTGCGACTTACAGCAAGAACCACGTTTTGTATTGCGATAGACTATACCTATGTGTAATAAATCAAAGACAAACTTTGTTGAAAAGGTTCATTTATTTAGCATCGAAAATGTATATGCATATTTCATATAATCCGTACATTTTGGAATTGTATGTATCTATTTATGATTCTATTCCACAGAATTTAAAATTATTACATTTAGAGCTAGGTTTTGGCGCATGGGATCTTTGAGAGAGAGAATTGACGTCCCTCAGTCCGCAACGAGTTTGAAGAACAAGATAGATAAACTCAATGAGAACAGAATATATATATATATATATATATATATATATATATATATATATATATATAAAGCTTAGTCCGGTGAAAAACTAGCGATGATTTATGAATGCTATGCAACATTTAGAGTTGCTTATATTCTGCACTTTGCTCTCGCTTATTTTTTCATTTTTTTTTTTTTTGTTGTTTTTGGTCGCGACCCATTTTATTTATATTATGACCCACTGAAGGGTAGGACCCACAGTTTGAAAAACAGTGTTTTAGAGGCTGGATTCAAACTATCTGGTACAGCTAGCATCTTCTGTTTTCATAAATATGTCAAGAGTTTAGCATGTATCTATTTGCATTATCAATTCGTATCAATCTAAAATTATTACATTTAGAGCTAGGTTTTGGCGCAAGGGATCATTGTGAGAGAGAATTGACGTCACTTAGTCCGCCACGAGTTTGACGAATAAGATATATAAGCACAAAGAGAACAGAATATATATATATATATATATATATATATATATATATATATATATAAAAGGTGGTTTTTAAAAAACAGCGGCTCCTACTGCTATTAAGCATTACTCTTCAAGTCAAATTGAATTGAGTTCTATGAGCTGCTGGCGTGTTTCGTATAGAGAAAGATGTTAAAATTCCATTCCTTCCCTGCCTGGCGACGATGGCCTAGATGTAAAAGATCTGACTGATACCAAATCAGTCGGGTGTCGATCCCAAATTGAAGTAATCGGACGTTTAGCCACACTGAGGAACTGTGATACATATATATATATGGAAACAGTCTGCTCAAGGGTTTTCAGAAACGATATATATATATATATATATATATATATATATATATATATATATATATATACACCTAGTGAGCCAGACAATGGTTTTTGTGTGAGAATATATATCTATATTTGTATATATATATATATAATACAAGCATAGTTCAGTGAAAAACTAGCGATGGTTTATGAATGCTGTGCAACATTTAGAGTTGCTTATATTCTGCACTTTTCTCTTGCCTATTTTTTCTTCTTTTTTTTTTTTTTTGTCGCGACCCATTTTATTTACCTTGCGACCCACTGAAGTGTATGGACCCACAGTTTGAAAAACACTGTATTAGAGGCTGGGTTCAAACTATCTGGTACAGCAAGCGTCTTTTGTTTTCATAAATAAGTCAAGAGTGTAGTCATGAAAGATATAAACTTGCAGGGCTTGTAGTAAGTGGATACATTGTGTAGGAACGAAAGTCCGTAAGGTTTGTTCTTTTAAAGTAAAATTCCAAGATAATATTTGTATATTCATACATAGATTTATTCAACCCCGGGTACGCTATTTTGTTCCACTACCTTTCGCCATCACTGAGGCAGCTTCAGGATTTCATCCTCCCAGAATTTGGCTCGGAAGTGCGGGTGGTGCAATCGGTAGTGAATTAGTTGGTCCAACTGGGAACTGTCTTCTTCTTCTTCTTCTTCTTCTTCTTCTTCTTCTTCTTCTTCTTTGTGCAGTGTTCCTTCAGAACATTAGCGATCATAGCTCTCCACATTTTCCTGTCCGTTGTAACTCTTAATAAATTTTGTCTTTCTGTTATCACTTCTAAACCTTTTTCTGACATCCATTCACTATAGATCACCAGGTAGATTACCCAAAGTTTTTCTCTGTCCCTCTTTCCTTCAATCTGTCATGTGGGTATCAAACTTTCCAAACCCTTTTTCCTCATTATGTGTCATAGGAATTTCAATTGTCTCTTCCTGATGTTAATTTTAAATATCCTTTTTGTTTCTCTCTATATAATACGAGAAGTTTATAATTGCGTGTGTGCTTGTGTGCGGCATCCGTCCGGCGCATAATGATTTAAGCTAATCTGATTTAAGTGAATAAGATTTAAAAATACGAGTTGTTTATACAGTAAGTATTTTTATTTTAAATTTTTTCAAATAGACAAATTTTTAAATAAAATATTTTTAAGTTAAAGACAGACACAAAGAGATGCCGCTTTGCTGTTTCGTCCAGTTGTTTGCAGAGTAATTATTTACATTTGAGCTTTCTTTAAACAATGTTTTTAATTAAATTATTCTTTTAGATTAAAGACAGACACAAAGAGATGCCGCTTTGCTGTTTCGTCCAGTTGTTTGGAGAGTAATTATTTTATTATTTCAGCTTTCTTTAGACAAACAATATTTTAAATAATTAAAAATTATTATTAAAAGTTTATCCCGGAAGTTCTAATCCTATTAATTGCTGTAAACGATCACTAGAACGTTAAGCATGAACTTGAAAATCGGACCAATGATGACACGAACGAATTGAAATACTTAACTGAATGATAATAGAAATAACTTCCATTTCCATGGAATATTAAAATCAACTTCAATGTTTTAATAACCTGAGCCGTCAGTGACTCGACTGGTGACGATTAGTCTAGTTTTCTTTAAAATTTCGTCGCTGGTCACGCGGTCTATCCATGGTATTCTCAGCATCCTCCTGTAGAACTACAGTTCTGTTGCTTGAAGTCTCTTCTTCATCTGTCAGGGGATTGTTCAGTATTCACTACTATATAGGAGGACTGGTGTTGTGTTTCAGTTCAATACACTTTTCTTTGTTTCTAACGAAATTTATGTATTTCTTGATACTTTGCTTAGCTTTTAGAAGGCAACTTTCACGGTCCAAATGCGCCTTCGGATTTCAGTGTAGCATCTTCTGTCCTCTGTTAAAACATTTCCCAGATATTTAAATTGTCGTACTTGTTCGATTTTCATATTGTTGTGGTGTCTTTCCTCTAATGAGGCTATTGTGGACTCTTCCAGTTACTATAAAGTAGTAAGAAAAGTAAGCCTCAGAGGAACGCTGTCAAAACGTTCATTGCTGTAAAACTCTCTGCTTCGGCAGAGAGGAACCGGGCGAGGCTTTGCCGAAGAGCAAGGTTTCGTCCGGGGAGATAGACAGACCCTGAACCCATTTATACGGATTCAAAGGAAATATTTTGGGTCGAGTCTACGGGCTCGGAGCACCCACGAAAAACCGACCTTGTGCCACATTCGACCCAAACTCGTCAATATTCGACTGTCAAACTCTCCGCCTCGGCAGAGAGGAACCCGGACGAGGCCGAAGGGCAAAGTTTCGTCCGCAGATATAGACAGACCCTGAACTCGTTTATACGGGTTCTAAAGGAATATTTTTGGCCGAGCCTACGGGCTGGGAGAACCCACGTTAAACTCGGCCTTGTGCCACATACATCTCTCATGAGGTTGCTGTTAGATATTAACTGTGATATAGACCGTTCTACCGAGGCTGTAACTGTTCGCAGCTCCTGTC
>CAHIKZ030005241.1:1492500-1507500 GCA_903632075.3 Acanthosepion pharaonis | reverse complement strand
CGAGATGGATCCAGTCAAAATGACTATCCCTATTCCTGTTGCAACCTCCTGATCCAGTTTTCCTTTTTTTGTCCCGGCTTTAATAAACTTATTTACCGTTCTTTTCATGGTTCTTGAATGGAATTTAAAGACGGAAGCCAGTGTATGAATGTTAGTACCATTACTGAAGGTCTCAATGATCTTTTTCCTCTCACCATTGCTCAGTTGGGAAGACAGTCGAGCTGACACAAAATGGTTTTTAACCTGTTCTCTTTCTAACTGAATAAGTCAAAGAGTTTTTCAGTGATTCTTACGAAAATTGGTATGAAAATTGTCAAACGTCTTATCTGAAAACCTGGAAAAAGAAACTCAATTAGTTTAGTGTTTTTTTTTTTTTTTAGATATTAAACATTTGGTGGGATGGACAATTATGCTGTAACACGATTTCGACAATTTTGTTGTTACACTCGGTACATATATATTTATTTTTTACATTCAACATCATATTTTATAACATATTTATGTTATAATTTTTTTAAATAAATTATATATATATATATATATATATATATATATATTATGACCTTAAGCGTTATAATTAGTGGGTACACTTGTTTGAATACGCATCCCTTTTTTACAAACAGTGAAATTAATTAAAAGAAAGTTGATCACGTGTTCTGCCCATGCTCAGGTTTCGTTGTGAAAACCTCTTTTCTTTCGCTTCAATTCTTTTAATAATCTGTGAAGAGACTGTCTAGAATCTCTGTAATATCGGAGATTACAGTAATTCCCCATGTATAATACGCATTTTTGTCTAAAAAATAATAAGCAAAATCTGTGGTGCGTAATATACGCAGATACAAAAACTCTTTAAAAATAGCCGTAAAATAAAATAAGAATTATCATAAAACTAAATTAGAATAATATTATTCTATGTTTAAAACCATTTTTTAAAAAATAAAAGTAGGAAACGCTGGCCGTAATGAAATTGAAGAGTGCAATTTATAGGGTTTGATTACCAAACAAGAGGTGCGTATTATGCATGAGTAGATGCATTTTTCCACAATTTTTAGATGTGCGTATTATGGATGAAGGCGTATTATACATGGGGAATTACGGTATATATTATACAGCAGTTCCGTACTCATTTCTTTGCGTCTAATGGTATTTTCCTTTTGCCTTGAACTTAGCCAAATATTGATTTCGAGATCTACGGCAAGCAAATTAAGATATGCGCGTGGGTGTAAGCGCCCGTGCATGTGTATGTTTTCATATGAGAGTGAGAAAGAGAGAGAAAGTGTGTGTGTGTGTGTGTGTGTGTGTGTGTGTGTGTGTGTGTGTGTGTGTGTGTGTGTGTGTGTGTGTGTGTGTGTGTGTGAAGAAATAGATTCTCCAAGAATAAGAGTTCCCTAACCTTTTGCAACTTTGGTTTCATATGTTTGATTCCCGTGGTGCAGTTAATCAATCATTTGAATGCCACCCTATTCCACGTGTCTTAAAAATCGGCAATGGTCTGTGTGTAGTGTCACGTTTTTTTTGTTTTTTTTTTTTTACTGGTTTGTCTTCAATGGAAATATTTTTGTATATTGCCTTAATTTGCTTCCTTTTATTTCCTCTAGACATATGGAGTGCGAAAAATAATAATAATAATAATAATCTCGAAAATGTGGCATATGGGAACAAAATCTCGAAAATGTGGCATATGGGAACATCAACAATCCCTGTTGTAGTTGGAGCCCTAGGACTGGTTGGAAAAGATTGCAGTAGACTAATTGAAGGGACTCCTGGAAGTTCATGCCTCAAGGAGATACAAAAATTGTTCTGACAAGTACAGCCCACACCTTACGAAGGTTTTTTTTTTTTTTTTTTTGTCAGTGGAAAGTGTCATGACGCCATTTCTAACCTTAGGTCCCTGGGCGGGACCCGGAAAGAAATGTAAACTCCAGAAATCAAAGAAAATAAAAATAACAATAATAATAATAATAGACTCATTGAAGGGATACATGGCAGCCCATGCCTTAAAGAAATACAAAAAAAAATGTATTCACAAGTACCAGCTCACACATTACAAAGAGCTTTATCTATGTAAAATGTATGCGATCTTAGGTTTCCGTTTTATACAAAAATGCTGAGTGGAAAATGTCAAGTAACCATTTCTGACCTTAGGTCTCTGGTTGGAACCCGGAAGGAAATATGTATGCAACAGAAATCAGAGGAAATAATAACAACAACAACAACAATAATAATAATAATGTAATGTATATTTGAATATTTTCAAAAAACTAACAAAAGTGCAAGGATCTTGAAGTGGATCTCTCAAAAACGTGCCACCTGAGGACATCAATAATTCCAGTTGTAGTTAGAGCACTCGGATTGATTAGAAAAGGTTCCGATAAACTCACTGAAGGGATCCCTAGTAGCCTAAGCCTTAAAGAAATACAAAAAATTTTACTCACAGGTACAGCTCACAAATTACGAAGAACTTTATCGATGTAAAATGGGAGTGATCTTAGGTTTCCTTTTTATACAAAAAATGACCAGCGGAAAATATCAAGAAGCCATTAGGTCTCTGGAAGGAAATGTGTATACAACAGAAATCAAAGAAGATAATAATAATAATAATAATAATAATAATAATACAACTGAATTCTGTTCCTCGCCAAAGATGGACTATTTAAAACCGCCGACGTGGAACATTACCCAATTAATAATAATAATAATAATAATAATAAAAACACAGAGACAGAACAATGAAAGCTAATCGACAGGACATCGTGATCAGAGACTCAGTAAACTTTCTTACAGACATGGCAATCCCTGCAAATTGTAATGTAGATTTGAAGATCTTTTTAAAAAATTATAAAAATACAAGGATCTTGAAAATGGAAATCTAAAAATGTGGCATATGAGGACATCCATAATTCCAGTTGTAGTTAGAGCACTCGGATTGATTGGAAAAGGTTCCGATAGACTCATTGAAAGGATTCCTAGTCACCCATGCCTTAAATAAATACAAAAAATTACACTCACAAGTATAGCTCACAAATTATGAAGAGCTTTAAAATATGTGATCTTACGTTTTTTTTAATGATCAGTGGAAAATTTTGTGGTGACATTTCTGGCCTTAGGTCTCTGGTTGGGACCCGAAAGGGAATGCGTAAACATCTGAAATGAAAAGAAATAATAATAATAATAATAATAATAATAATATTTGAATATCTTAAAACACTAACAAAAATACAAGGATCTTAACGGGGGAATACCAAAAACGTGCCACACGAGGACATCAATAATTCCAGTTGTAGTTAGAGCACTCGGATTGATTGAAAAAGGTTCCGATAGATTCAATGAAAGGATTCCTGGTAGTCCATGCCTTAAAGAAATACAAAACATTGTACTCACAGGTACAGCTCACATATTACAAAGAGTTTTATCTATGTAAATTTGTGTGTTCTTTTTTTTTGATCAGTGTAAAATAACAAATGATATTTCTAACCTTAGGTGTTGCAACCTAGAAAAGGTTACTGAATGAGGAATAACCAAAACGGAGGTTGGAAATGAAATGATAATCTTTATAACATCAACAAAATACAATACTCGCCAGCGGCGTGAAGTAGGTAAACCACTTCTAGTGGTGGACTACTTAGACACCATATTTCCACTACTTACAATAGTGTTCAACGTATTTATGAGGACTGGAACATACCCATTAGTGTTCATAGGTACGGTATGAGACTCTGGTTGAGACTCGGAAGGAAATGTGTATACGTCTGAAATCAAAGAAAATAATAATAATAATAAACATTTAGATGCAACATCGGATTTAGACCTGGACTCGGGTTGCTAAATTTTTGTATCAAGTATTAGTACACCAGTTACGTATATGCTGCTCCCAGTTTTTCATGCTTAAGCCGAAATAGAAAAGAAAGACATTTCAATGAAAATCCTTTTTTTTATGTGCCGTGTCTCTTCAGGATGTGGGCGAGCTTGGCTCTCCACAACTTCTTATTCTTTTTTGTCGGTCTTATCAATATTTGTCTGTTTACTGTCCCACCGAAACCCTGTTCTGCCATGCATTTACTCAAGATCCGTGAGTAGGTTACTCACTTTTTCCTCTTGACTTCGCTATACCCTGTGAGTTTCAAGTTTTCCAAACCCTCTTTCATCATTACGTGCCCCGAAAATGTAAACGGTCTCTTTCTGATACTGAATTTGTTTAGCGGCATATCAACACCACTATGGGTTATCTAATGCCGAAATCTAAATATTATGAACACAGTTTTATGACTTCAACTAAATATATTTTGAACGCAATTGTATGCCTTCAACGACTGATAAAATTTATTGGTGGTAATTTTGCAACAAGATGTATTGTTGGTCATTTTCTATAAGATGCATCGTTAGTCATTTTGCTGTAAGATGCATTGTTAGTCATTTTGCTATAAGATGTATTGTTGGTCATTTTGCTGTAAGATGCATTGTTGGTCATTTTACTATAAGATGTATTGTTGGCCATTTTGCTGTAAGATGTATTGTTGGTCATTTTACTATAAGATGTATTGTTGGCCATTTTGCTATAAGATGTATTGTTGGCCATTTTGCTGTAAGATGTATTGTTGGTCATTTTACTATAAGATATATTGTTGGCCATTTTACTATAAGATGTATTGTTGGTCATTTTGCTGTAAGATGTATTGTTGGTCATTTTGCTATAAGATGTATTGTTGGCCATTTTGCTGTAAGATGCATTGTTGGTCATTTTACTATAAGATGCATTGTTGGCCATTTTGCTGTAAGATGTATTGTTGGTCATTTTACTATAAGATGTATTGTTGGTCATTTTGCTGTAAGATTTATTGTTGGTCATTTTGCTATAAGATGTATTGTTGGTCATTTTGCTGTAAGATGCATTGTTGGTCATTTTGCTATGAGATGTATTTTTGGCCATTTTGCTATAAAATGTATTGGTAGTCATTTTGCTATAAAAATGTATTGTAAAATTCGGCGCTGACTCTAAGTTGTGCTAAAGATGAGGAAAAAAATCCTATTTACCAAAATCAAACAATAAAAAATTCAAATATCTGGGATGTGTTTTAACAGAGAGCGGAAAATGCGACACTGAAATGCGGGGAGGTGCATTTCAAGAGGAAACCAAAGTATAAAAATAACAGAACCATTTCGTTAGAAAAGAAGAAAAGAGCACTGATATCTGTCCTCCTAAATGACACTGAATGCTGGATAATCCACTCAAAGATGAAAAAGAGAGTTGAAGCAAGAGAAAATTGGTTCTGCAGAAAGATGCTGATGATATCATGGACCGAATATGTGAGCAACGACGAGGTTTTACAGAAAATGATAACAAAAAGGATGCTTATACTTAACATCAGGAAGAAGCAGTCGAAACTTCTGGGGCGAGTAATGAGGAAGGAGGGCTTGGAAAATCTGATACTCACAGGGCATATTGAGAGAAAGAAGGAGAGATAACATAATTGAAGAGAGAGCTTGAGAAAGTGGATGGTAGAACAGAGGGAGAAATAAAAAAAATGAGAAAAGTTATTAAGATCTACAAGGAACAGGAAGATGGGGTGGGCTATTATCGCCAACGTCCTGAAGAGACACGGCATATAAAAAAGAAAACTATAGACTGTAATCAACACCAAATTATTTAAAGATCTCACATCAGACGGCCTTCCTTCGGATAAACAGAATGTCTTTTCCTTTCTCTAGGTCCACTGCGTTTTCTCTCGGTCCACCGAGGCTCGGGTTGTGGCTTATGATATCTCGATGACCTTCGACGACGTTTGGCACGCTAGCCTTCTTCACAAAGTCAAGGGCTATGGTATCTCTGGAATCTGACAAAAATCAGCATGAACTGATAAATCAAAGACGAAGAAGAGATTTGAAGCAAGAGAAATGTGGTTCTACAGAAGGATGCTGAGGATACCATGGACCGAACGTGTGAGCAACAACGAAGTTTTAGAGAACATGGAAACAAAAAGGAAATGTTTGCTTAACATCAGAAAGAGACAGTTGAAATTTCTAGGGCACATAATGAGGAAAGAGGGCTTGGAAAATCAGATACTCACAGGGCAGATTGAAGGCAAGGGGGACAGAGGAAAAAAAACCCACAGTGACCTTGCGCAAATCGATGCTTTCAGGATGCATAAGAGAACAAAATTTATTAAGAGCTACACAGGACAGGAAGATGTGGAGACACATGATCGGCCACGTCCTGAAGGGACAAGGCATATAAAGCAGTGAAATGTTTATATGATTTATTTTTTTGTATTTATTTGTTTCCATTTGTCTTACTTTATTCGCGCCCTCTTTCTGTCTGGATTTTTCTTTATTTCCTCGGGTTGCCATATTTGATCAGGAGTTGCCCAGACCTCATTTCCCAGTCTAGATAGAGTTTAAAATCGTCTCCGAGTCCTTGTAGGAGAAGAATTCTTTCCTACATTCCAACCTCTCTCTCACAGGCAGGGTGTGGCGAGCCTCTCACTACTCTATCGCTACTATCACTGAAAGTGCTCGGACGAACTGCACCTCCTGGTTCCACCAGGTGTGACCTTCCCAGCTAGGACCCGCCATGCGTCTTACATAGTAGCAAACCAGCCACATTCTCTTCGTGTTCCATCGGTGAGAAGTAAGTTCCACTTAAACAGCTTCTGCGGCTGGCTTTTCTTCCAATCTAACACTAACTTCCCAGTGGTGGAAACAACTGGCTGGTTAAATTCAATGCCTCAAAATCGGAACTGGTTACATTCCATCACCGCCGATCAGATCCCAAATTACCGCCAGTAACGATAAACGGATATCCCTTGGGGGCGGACCCGTGCCTTGAGAGTATATTGGGCCTGAAACCCACACCCGACCTCAAGTGGAACTACTATATACAATTCATCGCTAAAGATGTAGGTAAAATGATCGTCTTTCTGTACCACTCCAGTAAGTACCTGACTCCTACCTTTATAAGAGTCGTATCTGGCCCTGAAAATGGAGTACTTTTGTCAAGTTTGGGGCGAGAGTTGGTCAGTCTTGATAAAGTTCAAAAGCGTCTCCGAGTCCTTGTTAGAGAAGAAGTATTTTCTCACCTACCAGCTTTTCTCTCACAGGTGAGATATGGTGAGCTTCTCGCTACTCTATCACTATTTCTCTGGAAAGTGCTTGATTAAACTACATTCCTTGGTTCCAACAGGTTTAACCTTCACGGCTAGGACCCGCCATGACACTTGACATTGTAACAAACCACCCACATTCCCGCCATTTTCCATTGGTTGAGAAGTAAGTTCCACTCGACCAGCTTTTTCCCGCGAACCATTGCTCTGTGGAACAGACTCCCAAGGAGATGTCTTCCCCCGATCGCTACGATCATAACCTGTTCAAGTCTTGAGTTAACCGTTATCTTCCTCTCTTATCCGTATAAAGTGTCCCTCTTACTCTGAGGAGGCACTGTGTCTTGAGAGAATACCGGCACTCAAACTTCCATTCTACCTCAAGTAGATTTCATTTACGATCCATCGCTGGAGATGCAGGTAAAATGATCGCCTCCCTGTACCACTCCAGTAATTATCTGACTCCTCATGCTACCCTCTACTTATATAAGAGCCAGATCAGGTCGAAAATGGAGTAGTGTTGCCACATTTGGTAAGGAGCTGCCAAGGCCTCACTTTCCAGTTCCAGTTCGTAAAATATCTTCAAGTCCTTTTGGGTGACAAATTATTTTCCACATTCCAACCTCTCCCTCACAGGCAGGATGTAGCGAGCCTCTCACACTCTATCGCTACTATCATTGAAAGTGCTCGGACGAACTGCAGCTCCTGGTTCCACCACGTCTGACCTTCATGGCTAGGACCCACCATGCCACTTACATAGTAACAAACCACCCACATCCACCCACTACCCGTAGTCCATCAGTGAGAAATAAGTTAAAATCAAAGAACAAAACCAAAAAAGCATTTACAGAAGTTTGGAGAAACTTTTACAACTTTTGAGGCAATGTTTTTGATGCCAAAGCATGTCGATGAAGAAAACAATAGGCTTCTTGAAAGTACGGAATCTTTTGTTTCATCAGTGCATAAAATCCCTATTTATTTCTTAGAATAACAGGGGCACTGCAGGTAGACAGAGAACCAATAATTTCGTTATTTTAGTCATATTTTGAAAAGAACTCCTTTACACGCTGGATGATATCTTTTGCTTTTGTGGTTGTTTTCAGATCATCATAGAACGGGAAATCTTCCATTATGACACCATCATGGACATATTTCGCAAATTCGATGAGGTGATTGCATTTTGCAACATTTGCAATCTAGACTCTAGACCACATCGTAGCAAACCACGCGCATTCCTTCTGTATTCCATTTGACAAGTAAATTCCACTCGAACAGCTTCTTCCCGCGAACCACTGCCCTATGGAATAGACTCCCAAGAGGATATTTCCCCGATCGCTACAATCTTAAGCTGTTCTAGAGTCAGCCTTATCTTCCCCGCCTGTCCATATAAACTACTCCTTATCGTAACCCTATACTTGTTTGTCCCCCGGGCCTTGTACAGGATGAACCTTACTGTAAAATATGTTTATATCAAGAAATAATCTCAGTAAATGTTAATTACGTATTTTTCCAAAAATGGGCCAGCATAGCCAGGCAACGACAATATAAATATACCGCCATGAAAGTGTTCATTAAATAAGAAGATACGATATCGTGTTCTATATTCATTTTCATTTATATTATAATTTTTTTTTCTCTTCGTCTGGTTTTCATTCTTCGAGAAACTGTCGGTAAGAAATCACTGCATGCTTCTGCCATTTTAAAATTAGGATTCTCGCTGGTTTTTATTTATTTGCTTCAATTTGAAACCTTCTATTTCATTATATCTTATTTTTAATACTTTTCGTTTCTCCATTTCGGATTTTCTAGCTAACTTGGAATATATTAGATTCTTAATTTTTTTTAATACAATCCTGCCACTAACGGAAATTGTTCTATCGCTCGGTAATAAAAAAAAAATAAATTGGGGTCGTTCTAAAATCAGAATGGGTCAACAAGGAACGGCATTAGGCGCCACTTCCTTGTCGACTACTCAGTGGCCTAGACAAAACATTTTGATGCAATGTAGACAATGACAAATGAGATTTCGTGACTTATTTGCGTACACGTCAGGAAGTCCTGAACGCACGCGCGCTGGTGTTTTCTTCTTTTTTTTATTAATAATAATGTTCACTTAATACAAGGCTCAGGAGCCATTCGTACTAGAGGGTTACTGAATGTAGATATAGGTAGAATACTTCCTTCTTGTAACGATAAGGAGGATAGATAGTGATTGTCTCTTGACTTAAAGAGGGTAAGATTTGAGCGTTCTGGGAAGACATCCTTGCGAGAGTTTGTTCCAAAGAGTAGTAGTTCTCAGGAGAAAAAAGAAGCTGCATTGAACTTAACCTCTGACCAATTGTTTTCTTTTTTTTAATCAATTCAACACAAGCAAGGCCGTAACGCCACTCTGACGTCGGTGGTCATCAAAATGTTGTTGTTGTTGTGGGGTGGGGGGTTACTCACATCAGAATTTAGCTTCGAGTTCACAGAGATAAAAGCATACTTGACAGAAAATAAAATGTATATAAATAACAGGAAAAGCTCAGTAAATTGTATGTTAATTTCATACAATTTATTTATATTTCTTGTGTGTATTGGTGTGTGTAATTTTCAGGTTGCAATTTTATGGCACATGTGATAAAAGGGAAAAAATTACTCCGTAGTTTTACAAACCATATCATAGAAAAAAGTTGGACACGTGTTGCCCGTACCAAGGTTCGTAGTGAAGAGACTGAATTTACCGTCTTTTGTCGGGGTGTCAGTATTTCTGGTAGGAACAGTTTTTATTGCATGCCGGGTGAGTTTTTATTATTTTTAATTTTTATTTAATTTATTTTATACAACGTTTTATGTTACTGTCTTATTTTAATTTTATTTATAATTTTCATTATTATTATTATGTTATTTTTTTTATTTATAATAATAATAATAATTGAAAAAATTGAAATTCCATCAGTCAACGAAATGCTGAAAAAGAAACATCATTTAAAGAAACAGAGAACAAGACGATTCGAAAAACGTTGTAGGTTCCTATCACCAAAATAAAATATTCCAAACGGACCTTAAGAAATTTTACAGGGAAATTGGAAAAGCACCTATACATGTCGAAAAGCCACCATCTATTGACAATGTGCAGACATTTTGGGAGAATATTTGGAGCAGACCAAAGGAATAGAACCCAAATGTAGAATGGATCCAACGTGAAGAAGAACGAATGCTGGATACACCTATGCAAGAGTGGGAAAATATAACCACAAATAATGTTAGGCAAACTAACAAAATCCCCAAAAATGGAAATCCCCAGGAAATGACAAAGTGCCCAATTTCTGGCTATCATCTCTCATCAATCCATAAAACCCTTGTAAAAACTATCAATGCTTGTAAATAATCCCAATGAAATACCAGAATGGATCACTGAAGGTATTATATATATAATGTCAAAAATGACTGAAACAGATGATCCGAATAAATTATAGGCCAACACATGTCTCTCCACCACGTATAAATTGATCATATCTGTCCTGATGAACCATACTCTTTTTTTGAAGCAAACAACATTTTCCCACTGGAACAGAAGGTATGCAGGAGAGGTTCATAGGGATGCAAAGATCAACTACTGATAAACAAAATGATCCTGGAAAATTACAGGAGATAATGTAGAAATCTTAACACAATGTGGATTGATTATTGTAAAGCCTTTGATAGTGTGCCACATTCTTGGATCCTTAAGACTTGGAAATGTACAGAGTCTCCCCTATGATAGTAAATTTCTTTAAGCATAGCATAGGAATGTGGAACACCACACTATACCTAAATCACACCAGAGGTACTGCCATCGCCAACCGTCTGAATATCCATTATGGAATATTTAAAGGAGACTCCCTGTCACCCCTTTTGTTTTGTTTGTCCTTAATCCCCTCTAATCATAAGCTAAACAACAGTATCTATGGTTGCAATCTAAATAAGAAAACATTCAATCACCTACACTACAAGGATGATCTCAAACTCTTTGCCAAAAACGACAATGAGTTGAAGGGCCTCCTCAATATTGTAAAATACTTCAGTGACGACATAGGTATAGACTTCGGATCAGATAAATGTGCAAAAGTAACATTAAAGAAAGAGAGAATTATAGAAACAGCCTCAATAGATTTAGACCTTGTTACAAAGATTAGGGAACTGGGACAAGATTAAGCCTATAAGTACCTAGGAATTAGCGTAGGAGATGGTGTAGAACATCCCCAAATGAAGGAGAAGGTAAAAAAGGAGTACTACAGGTGTGTATATCTGGTACTAAATACCGAACTGAATTTTTAAAAAAAACAGAATATCAGCCATTAACACCTTGGCTGTCTCTGTGGTGCAATACAGTTTTAATATCCTTAACTTGACCATAGCTGACATTAAGCGAATGGGCACCAAAATGAGAACACTTCTCACTTTCTACCGCATGCATCATTCCAAAGGTGATGCTGATCGTCTGTATTTGCCCAGATCCGAAGGAGGCAGAGGATTAGTTGAACTAGAACTCTCTTGAAAAACTACAGCAATTGGCCTTCAAACATACCTGAAAAATACAGGAGATTGGACGATATGTGTCAAAGAACATGAAAGTAGTAAGCGTCTTTATTCCGTAATAAAAGAAGCCAACAAGTTCAAAATGGAGTTTCAAATGGGTGAAGAAATACAAACAAAGCACAATACACTGACTGAAGCTGAAAAATACTTTTAAAAGAAATCAAAGACAAATGCAACCAACCAGGTACAGAAACAATGGCAAGATAAACTGCTTCATGGCTAATACTCTGCCCGTACTAATCAAGCTGATGGAGACAAACCCCGTAAAGCTGAAACGAAAAAGTTTCAAACGAAAAGTTTTATCCTTGCTGCACAGGACCAATGCTTGCTAAGTAGAAATTATCAAGCACACATACTAAAATATTGTGTTAGCCCCAAATGCAGATTCTGTGATAAATATCCAGAAACAATTGATCATCTTGTATCAGGTTGCACGGTATTGGCACCCACTGAATATAAAATCCGGCATGACAGAGTTGGTCAATATCTGCACTGGAAGGAACCTGAAAGAAATTGGTATGAACACCAGCCAGTCCCAGTTACGGAGATAGGACCTGTTACAATTTTATGGGACTACACAGACAGAAGACTCAAAGCTAACCGCCCTGGCATAGTTATTAGAAACGGCAAACAAAAAAGTGCCTTCTTATTGATGTGGCAGTCCCTGCAGACTGCAATATATCTTTGAAGATATTCAAAAAAGTTATCAAAATACAAGGACCTTGAAATCGAAATCTCAAAAATGTGACACATGGGAACATCAACAATCCCCGTTGTAGTTGGAGCCCTCTGATAAGGTTGTGAAAGATTCCAGTTGACTAATTGAAGGGATTCCTGGAAGCCCATGCCTTAAAGAAATACAAAAAAATGTTCTCACGAGTACAGCCCACACCTTACGAAGGGCTTTATCTATATAAAATATATGTTTTATTTTATTTTATTTTTTAATTGGTCAGTGGAAAATGTCATGATGCCATTTCTAACCTTAGGTCTCTGGGCGGGACCCGGAACGAAATGTGTACATACCAGAGATCAAAGAAAATAAAATAATAATAATCCTACGTTAGAAAGCCAAACTTAAACAAGTAACAAGGGATAAACTTGTACTACAATTCAAAAACCAGGGAGGAGCCTAAACTGAACGATAGATGAGTCTATCTACTCCTACTGTGGAAAAATAAATAAATACATCGTAAATATGTCGTATTTTAGACGGACACGTTAAATGTATACAGTTGAATTAAAAAGAACGGAACCCCAGTCCTAAACTGAAAACAAAGGGTAAACCTCTAATCTTGGTAAAAAAAACCGGGGAGAAGTGTGAACAGAACGATAGAAGCTATCTATTCCTATTGAGAAAAAAATAAATTTGCAGAGTTTAGGGATAAATCTCTATTTCTGTTCAAAAGAGCGGAGAGAAGAAAAAAAAGAACAAAAAAAGTAACATTGTTTTCTTCTTTTTTCTTTTCGTTGTTGAATAAAGAACGTAGACCCTAACCCCCTGCTGTTGAGTTTTTACTGTTTTTTTTTTTTGTTTGTTTGTTTTTGTTTTTTGTTTTGTTTTTTTGTCACGTGGTCATGGTTGTTTTTTGTTTAAGCAATATATATTGTTCCATTTTTTCCTTTTTGGCCAGCATTACCCGGACGATCCGTTTAGGTGAAAATTAGGTAGGTTTGCCTGGCTCTTTAAGTTTATCACACACACACACACATATATATATATATATTGGTTCATAACTATCCATTTATCTCACGCATCTACCTCTCATTTACTAGATAAGTATACATGATTATTAGGAGGTATTGAGATACTCATAATTAACTCATTCCTCGAGTCTAGAAAAAACCTCAACAACTACCGAGAATTGAACCTGGACCGTTACGATACAATGCAAGCGTCATACCCACTGTACCAATGGGCCTCAGTGACAGAGAGTTTACTAACTAAACTTGATATAGCGCTGGTCTTCACAAATTCCGTGGTGGAACTTATCCAAATTTCCATTGCCCATAGGACTGTGTCCCCACGAGCCACGACTACTACCCCCAAGCCGTTCCAACCAGAGCATTAGAAGCCGGTTCAAGCAAGGATAGACAAGAGGTAACGCATTAGACTCGATATAGCGCCGTTCTTCACAGATTCCAAGGTGTAACTCATCCAAGTTTCCCTTACCTATAGGACATGCTAGAGCGTGTTTGGCAAGAGCTTAATTACCGACTTGATCTGTGTCGTTTCACAAGCGGTGCACATATTGGACACTTACGAAATCGGTCCCATAATATACTTATGATGTTCAACACCTAAACTGTTCAATTTCATTGAGTTAGACTAAGTATTTTTCAAGAGAAATGCACTTAAAATGATGTCAATTTATTGGGAGACTATATATATATACATATATGTCTTAAAATAATTGTCCATTTCATAATGTGTGACGTCATTTGTTTACATTTGGATACGCTTTGAGTAGATATGAATGTACGAGAGAAAATTATGGAAGATTGAAGTTTAAAGGCAGTAAATTCGACCTAGCTAATCGAACGATCCGCTGTGGATCGATCGGTTAAGAGCACGTCAGGCTAAATGACCCCCAAAATTTTCAAATTGCTTCGATATCGGCGGAATTTTACATGTATTTTACAATCTTAAAATGAATCAAAAACGATTATCAGACTTTGAAAACTACATAAGGGGCCCCCAAGATGACCCATGAACGCCTTGCTGCCCCATTAGTCTTTCAATTGTAGTGGTTAGCAGCATTCCGATGAAAATTTGCATCAGTCAACTCAAAATCAAAACTGACACCCCATGTGGCATAAATACATTATGAAAAATATTCAGTTTTTTCCATGGATTTCTCATTTTGGTACTGAAATAATTTAGTTTGCATTAACTTGACGGCAAAAATTATATTGTCGGAGTTAGCTCCTCCTCAACTCCTTAACCCTTCACCAGGGGTCTCCTCACCTGGCTATAAATACTGGCTGACCCTTCGCCTCGGTCTCTTTTTTCCTCAGGCCTTCAGCCTTATATCACCTCGCAGATGTGAGCTCTCACAGAAACAGCGTTTCCAAAATTCTGGGAACACGCTAAGAACAATACACGTACGTACGAACACTCACCACAACACAACACATATAATATTCACCACACGCACTCTGTCCATGTAACTTTTACTTGTTATTAATACAAATATTTGTTTACATATATTTATCGGTCTTGTTTGTTTTCTTTGTTTTCTTTTGATTTAATTAAAGTCCAACTTGCTCATATAGTTGGACCGACTGGCAGGAAAACCTTAACCCACGTGTGTTTTACATACTCACCACCGCCAAGATCCTCTAA
>CAHIKZ030005241.1:1480000-1485000 GCA_903632075.3 Acanthosepion pharaonis | reverse complement strand
AAATTCACAAAAATATGCATTTCTTTCCCGGGGAACAACAGCACTATTTATTAGATTGTTTATTTGCAATAATAATTTGAAAAAGTTGACCAAATGTACCTACAAAAAGAGATCGCAGACATTGGAAGCTGTGTTAAGAAAAAAAACGAGTTCTTTTCAAACACTACCTTTGTGGATATGCTTGTTAAACTTTGACATTTCTTTGGGCTTTTTTTCCCTTTTTACAAATGGCGCTGTAACAAAGTTGATGTGACATTTAAATAAAATCAAAACTTGAAGTGAAGATATAATTATTTATTGAAATGAAAATTATTAGAAATTTGTTGTATAAACATATGTCGTAAATTGTAGGAGAAACACGCCAATACAAGGATGGAGAAAAGTTTTATTCGTCAAAAATCGTCAAAATATATCCCCATGAATAGAAAGGTATTACATTCACTTACGTGTAAATACCCTTGGGAAAGGTATGAATCTAACTCTCTCCCCAATTCAATGATAAATAGTAGGACAGAGTGGGTTCTATAGCCTTGGGTGGCAACTGATCTGAGAAGGAAAGCTCTATATAGCCCTGGCGAAGCACAAAATATGCAAATAAAAAAAGGATTGTTCACATTGACTCAATGATCTCGAATACGTTTGAATAGACTGAAAGAGTAATAATAATAATGATAATATATATATATATATATATATATATATATATATATATATATATATGCACATTTCATTGAATACGACAGACAAGGTGCTTTTATTTAATTTTTTTTTTAAATTTCTCATGCGATCAAATAATTTTTTTTTCTTTTCAGATGATAAATAATATAAAAACTGTCCGAATATTCTTTTTATCCAAGCGCTTTCGGCTATACATTTAGCCATTTTCAGGGATTAAATATTTTAACTGTTAAATAAGAAATAGTTTGTTGCATGTATGTATTTATATAATGTTTTCATTTTTCAAAACACGGTCAAGATATTGTGTCCATGTTCATAGTAAATTTTATTAAGTGTTGGTTAAGGTATATATATATATATATATATATATATATATATAAGTGAACATTGAAGTCAATAGTCAGAGGCGACAGGTATTTCATGCTAGACGAAATCGTCGGTCTGACGATATAGTAATGAATAGCTGGCCTCTCGTACTCGTCTCTTAGGGTGGCTAGCCAATCTCTATTGGAGACGCTCGCTCAGGCACATTTGTGTTTGTTCAACACCCAACCTGTGGTTTTTACTGCAACTATTATTTACCTAACGTGTCCTTCCCTATTTTTCTACATATTTGCACACACACGTAAATATAGATATAGATATAAAATTGCAAACTTTCGGTGGAAAAATAAAAAAACTGCCTCCAATGAGATTCGAACTCACGACCCCTGGTTTACGAGACCAGTGCTCTCAACCACTGAGCTATGAAGGCATATATCCCAGAATGGATTTATATATATATATATATATGGCTTCATGCCATTTTCCGCGGATCAGTTTTGGAAAAAAAAACACTAACATCACATAGATTTTACATAGGAAGTTGTGGATAAACTGTCCAAAGTTCATATTTTGTTATTTTTGTTCAAGTACTTTTGATCATCGCAGTCATTATCAGTCCTTCATCAAGAACTGATGTAGTACCTTTGTGGTAGCTAGAATTCCTTTGTCTGCATCCTGGTATTCTTTGGGAAGATGGACGTTTGAAATTGTATGAAGTGACGTCATGTGTAACGATTATAGGAATCCAGGCCGCACAAGAACTCTGATTTATTTGTTACTTTATTTCTTTACTTATACTTTTTGTTATACCATTATAATATATGCATATTAATTACATCACATTATAATATATGCGCATATTACACAATTTATATTATTCGGACTATTGCCCTCATCTTTGTCGCCATGTTTATTACAACGGTTCGGCCTTCTCCAGGTGGTTGGAATGTCGAACTGAATGTTTTATTTCGCTCACTGGGGTAGACTGTTCTAGTTCCACGTACCATGTTTAATGGGTGTCAGTTATCAGTTGTTCCCCTCTGCAAATTCTCCACTGATTGAAATTACACTCTTTGGGTCCTGTCACTGGATCTAACCAACGTCTTTATCCACTGTGCCATGTGTCCTTGAGGACATCTGGGTATGAATTTCTGGGTATTATAAACCTAATTTCTTCAGTAACCATTTTTTACCAGTGCACATATTGCAATTTTTACTGTTATCATTTCATATTTTTACCAGAGCTCATATTGCAATTTTTGTTGTTACTATCGCTTTTCTCTGGCACTCCTTATTACTGGTTCCCATATTGTATTTATTTCTATGCTTGGTCGACTCAGGAGATTTTTGTGGCCTAGCATATGTGCTGATTCATTAAGTTTACGAATTTTCCAATGGTGTTCTTTGTCTATGATCTCAACCTGATCCCACAGAGGGCGGTGATCTCCCTTCTCTCTCCATATGTGGTCAGCCACGCCTGGTTTTTCCACTTCCCCTTGTGTTACATCACATTATAATATATGCTCATATTAATTACATCACATCTACTTCAAGAAACCGTCTCCTCTGGTAAATGATATTTTATTTAATGTCAGTTGTTTATTTTGTATACTAATAGCTTCTAGAGTTTTGAGTCTTTACTTATATTGGGTGATATAGAGCAGGGGTCGGCAACCTATGGTACGCGGGCCACACGTGGTACGCCAAGCAATTTCCAATACCACCCAGCCTCAAATGACATCACGAAGTCCGAATCAATAACTACTACAACGCAAAGAAGATATTTAGCTGTTTCAGTTTTAATATATACTAAAGTATTTTTTTAATGTTTATACGTTATTTTATAGATACAAATATTTAAGTAAATGCTCTGTTTATAATAAACAGTATTAACAACATTTACCGGCCTGAATGTCCGAGAAATTTTCATAGAAAAATATGTGTCCTCCGAAAGGAATCGAACTTGTATCTTATACGGAACCGTCATATAGCCTGACGTGCTTTGCCGATTTAGCCACAGAGGAGCGTTTCGGTTAGGAAAGTCGATTTTGCTGTTTTTAAACTACAATTCTCCATTATGTTTATACGTTTTTTTATAGATATAAAAAAATGTCTTAAAATAATTGTCGCTCTTTGTCCATTTCATAATGTGTGACGTCATTTGTTTATATTTGAATACGCATCGAGCAGATAAGAATGTACGAGAGAAAATCATGAAGAATTGTAGATTAAAAACTTATAGGATACAGGTTCGATTCCTGTCGGAGGACGCATATTTTCTATAACAATTTCTCGGACATTCAGGTCGGTAAATGTCGTTAATACTGTTTATTATAAACAGAGCATTTATTTAAATATTTGTATCTATAAGAAAGAATGTTTAAACATAAAAAATGTCTTAAAATAATTTTCGGACTTTGTCCATTTCATAATGATACTAAATATTACTATATAAAATATCTTGTAGAACAGGTATATTGACCTTGACTCGTATAAAAATACGTATGATTAATGATTTTAAAACCCTAACTCGTCACATAGTTAACAAAAGGTTGCAGATCCCTGATATTTTGGTGTTATCCACTAATATTTGTCTCATGGTGATAGTTGTATTTTGGTCGTCCATGTTGTGTTGGTCAATGTGTGTTTGTATTCAACATATAACTGATCAGTCTACGTACGAGAGTGTATGATACATGTCTGCCTGATGTAATTATTTAATACTGTTTTTTTTATTATTATTGTTAACGTTGGAGATGCAATCTCCCGGGGTGCTTTAAAATAAATACTTATTGAAGTCTGAAGGTTTAGCTGATGCAAGATAGCAATATCGATATGCGTAGCTAGGTTAAAAATCGGTTCGTTCTGCGCACATGTACAAATACGTCAGCCATTTGTATGCGAAATCTTGAATTTTCGAAGTCTTAAACACGAACGTAGACATGAGTCCGTACCCTTAACTGCAGTCCCACCATACCTCAGGACGCATTACAAATACACTTATTTTATCTATTTGTTTGTTTTTCAAAGTTTGGAATTTTCCCGTACGCGAGATCTCGCTAACCTTCGGAGGTCAGAAGCTAGCGTGTGATCTCGTCTGTGTGTCCGCCTGACTTGAATGCCGACCAGTGGAGTGACGCCGGCGGCGGCGGGTAGAGGGTCTGATTGGTCGCTAGTCATGTCCGTTTATGACAGCGGTGACTGCCTTTTTTCTTGCCAGGTCCAACCGGAATACTTGTTCCGTTTGCCGATTGCTTTGTGTTCCTTTTGGTGCATGCCGGGAAGTACCTTGGGAATTCATCTCAGTCGCAACACGCGTGACATTGCGAGACCTCGCCGAGAGCTGTCAATAATGGCTTGTGCGATGCGAAAGAGATATTTCGACTTTGGTGTTTTCCCTCTCTCTGCTCGAATATATTCATGCTGGGATATATATGCGTGTACGCAAATGTGTGCGGTTGTGTCTTTCTACATTGTATACCTCTTCAGGCATAGATGTTATTTATGCACGCCAAACATGAAGAGGATCGGAGAAGTGAGCATGCGTGCCTTATAATGACTAGCTGATCTCTGCTGAGACCGTCTCTCGCAGGGCGCTGCTTCATTAATGTCACTTTGTGCCAAATAACTAGTCAAATACAAATTGTTATATATATATATATGTGTGTGTGTGTGTGTGTGTGTGTGTGTGTGTGTGTGTGTGTGTGAGAGAGAGAGAGGAAGGGAAAATAGATAAGAACAGACTAAGATAGATAGCAACAAAGTTAGATAGATAGATAGATAGATAGATAGATAGATAGATAGATAGATAGATAGATAGATAGATAAGGATAAATTAAGATAGCTATACAGATCATTTAAAGAAACTGAGACTTATATAGTAGATATGAACAGATAGATCGATAGAGAATTAACACGCTTAGATAGATAGATAGATAGATAGATAGATAGATAGATAGATAGATAGATAGATTTTTGCCAAATAACTAGTCACACAC
>CAHIKZ030005241.1:1422500-1477500 GCA_903632075.3 Acanthosepion pharaonis | reverse complement strand
TTTTTTTCATACTACCTATTTTCTTTCTTTTTCATTCTTTTTCTTTATTTCTATCTCTTTCTTTTATACTAACCTTCTTTTGTTCTTTTTTTTCACTCTTTCTACATACTGTACTATTTTTTCTTTGTTTTATACTAAACTTCTTTCTTCCTTTCTTTCTTTCTTTCTTTCATACTACTCTCTGTTCTTTTCTCTTTCTCTTTCTTTCTGTCTTTTACGTTAAACTTCTTTCCTTTCCTCTTTCTTACTTTCTTTCCGTGTGCCTTATTTTCTTTCTTTGTTTCTTTTAGACTAAACTTCTTTCTTTTTTTCTTTCTTTCTTTCATTCTTTCTTTCGTTTATACTCACAATCTTTCTTTTTCTTTCTTTCCTTATTTATTTCTTTTATACTAAGTTTCTTTCTTTGATACTCACCTTGTTTTTTTCATTCTTTCTTTTATACTCAAATTCTTTCTTTCTTTTACTTTCTTTCTTTCTTTATATTAAACTTCTTACTTTTATACTAAACGTGTTTCTTTTCTTTTTTTCTTTCTTTCATTCTTTCATCCTCAAATTCTTTCTTTTTTCTTTATTCATTCAGTCTTTTTTAAACTCACATTCTTCCTTTCTTTTTTCTTTTTTTCTTTCTTTCTTTTTTCTTTCATTCTTTTACACTTAAATGCTTTTTTCTCTTTGTTTCTTTATTTTATACTAACCTTACTTTTATATCAAACCTGATTCTTTTTCCTTCCTTTTTTTCTTTCTTTCTTTCCTTTATACTAACCACTTTTTCCTTTCTTTCTTTTATACTCAAATGCTTTCTTTCTTTTTCTTGTATACAAACCTTCTTGCTTTTATACTAAACTTTGTTTCTTTTCTTCTTCGTTCTTTTCTTTGTTTCTTTCATTCTTTCTTTCAACTCTTGAGCGACTGTTCGGTTCAACTCTCTGTCTACGGACGGAGCGGAACCCGAAGGAGGCTACGCCGAAGGGCGGAGTCTCCTTCGGGGAGGTAAATCGGCCCTGAACCCCGTTTATACGGGTTCAAATGGGCCTGTTTTTTGCCGAGCCTAATGGCTCGGAAATGCCCACGTTAAAACGGCCTTGTGCCACATGACGCCCTCGTGGGGGGACGACTAAATATATTCATTCTTTCTTTCTATTATACTAACCTTCTTTCTTTAATTCATTCTTCTTTTTATACTCACATTTTTTCTTTTTTTTCTTTCTTTCTCTTTTATACTTTCTCTGTTTTATACTAAACTGTTTTCTTTCTTTCTTCTTTTCTTTCTTTCTTTCTTTCACACTCTCTTTCTTTCTTTCTTTCTAACTTTTATACAAACTTGCCTCCTTTCTTCTTTTCATTCTTTCTTCCTTTTTACTCACATACTTTCTTTATTTTTCTTTGTTCCTTTCATTTACACTAACCGTCTTTCATCCTTTATTTTATATTAACCTTATTTTATACTAAACTTATTTCTTTCTTTCTTCTTCCTTTTCTTTCTTTCTTTCTTCCGCCTTTTCTTTCTTTCCTTCTTTCTTCCTCCTTTTCTTTCTTTCTTTCTTTCTTCCTCCTTTTCTTTCTTTTTTTTCCCCTGCATTTTACCTACATTGTTTCACTGAAATGCAAGCAGTTATTCTAATCCGTTATTTCTGGCTAGGTGATTATTTGATGGAATTTTTACGAAATTATCTTCTTTTTTATTGTTTCGAGGGCTTTTTTTTTAATTATTTTTATTTTCATATGGTCTTTGCTAATAGGGGATATATTTTTTCACAAAGAGTTTCATGTTCGCCTCCTGCGCATAATTTTCTATTCATGTTTGCTTCAATATATATATATATATATATATATATATATATATATATATATATATTCAGGTTTTTTTATATATAATAGTTTTTTTTTATAATAATAGTTTTTTCTGCACATTTACTGACAGACCTAAATAAGACATTTTTTTTTTTTTTCAGTATATCGTGCAATGTTCTTTTCCCTAATTGGAGCTGACATATTCTTTTTCAGGACGGGAGGAACAAACTTTCCGAAATGGAAAACTGTCGGCGAAATTTTGGAGTTTTTACGAATCGTGTGAAACCCGGATGTTAAGGAGACGGTTGGGTGAGGAGCCGAAGGTGACTGAACGTAAGAAACCAGAAAATAAACACAAGAAAAGAAACGAAAAAGAAAATAATTCCTTCCTTTCTTTAGAAAATGATTTGTTTTGTTTTGTTTTTTGTCTGTTTTTTTTTTTAACGACAAATCAACTACTTTATGGGTCATCTCATGCCGAAATTTAACTTTCTTGGGAGTATTAAAATTATGATATATTACATATATTTTTACATAGCCATCTTCGCATGGACATGATTACTAGAGGCAGTGATATGCGTTTTTTTATGTTGTAGCTTTGTTGAAGTTATATTTTGATATTGCAAGATATTATATGGACTAATGTCATGCAAGAGATCTTTCATAGTTGTTTGTTTGATTTTGTTTGGCGACATATCAACCTGTATGAATTTTTTAATGCCGAAATTTAAATATTTTGTACATAATTTTATACTTTAAATTTACTGGAAGGAGTTTTCATTTTGAAATTTCTAAAGTTGCTAATTTTAGCGCCATTTGTAGTCATCACAATGGCTCTTTATTAAATCACTCTTTATTAAAAATCTTTCAAAAATAAAATATACTTTTCTGAAACTTTATTTGAGAAATATTACCTCATTTTAAGTTTAACTTGTCTGATTTGAAACAAATATTACTAACTTTTTGTTCAAAATATAGCAGAAATACATTTTTAACACGGCGGTAGTTGTTTATTTAAGGTTTTGACAGCTTGACTGACAGGCGGAAGTTTATCTAATTTTTGTCTTATGGTGTACATAATTTTATACTTTCAAGGTTTCAATGTCTTCTAGATATATATTTTATAGACCATAAAATGTACTGTTGGTAATTTTACTATAAAAATGTACTGTTAATTTTCTTGGAAGGATTGAAGTAATAAAAATGTTATATATGTTATTCTGCTTTCACAGTTGAATACATGGTAGATGATACTCAGCTTTTATTCATATACATGTTTGCGGGGACATGATTACTAGAGGCGGTGATTTTTGTGATTTATGTTCTAGTTTTGTTGAAATTTGATTTTGGAATAGAGTTTGATTTCTTCAAGAAATTGTACAATATTGTCATGAAAGAGTTCTTTTATGTTGGTTGGTTGATTAATTTTGTTTGGCAGCATATCAACTTTTAGGCGTTATTTAATGCCGGAATCTAGATATTTTGAACACAATTTTATAGCTTCAAGTAAATATATTTTGAACGTAGTTGTATCCCTTCAACTACAGATAAAATCTATTGTTGATCATTTTTATATAAAATGTATTGTTTGGAATTCTATTATAAGATTTATTGCTAATCATTTCGCTTTAAAATTGTATTGCTGGTAGCTTTACTATGAATAGGTATTGCTGGTATTTTTACTATAAAAAGGTATGTTTATACTATCATAGAGTTTTGATATTGATTATAGTTGGGACACTAAAAGGTGCTACGAACCCGGGTCAGAGTAACAACAGTAATTAATGTGGGGGTGGGGGTGAGGGGGTCAGTACTTCCCAAAACCTCTAATATCCCGATCAAAGGCCTTTCTGCCGGATGTATTCTGTAGAAAAAAAAACAAAAGAAAAGGAGATAATGTTATAAAGAAAACAAATGCCAATATATATTGTTGTGGTAGGATCCACCTAATTTGCATAGTGGAGTACCGACCATATAAATATGGTTGGTACCGGGAAGAGAGGAAGGAATCAAGAGATTGAACCAGAGACTCTCCCCGACTGCGACTCAGTCAACACATTCTCCAGGAACGGTCTTACCAGGAATATACAAAAGATTATATGTAAATATTTTGTACACTTTCTTGTTTCAATACATTTTGTTCTAAGTGCATTTTGTGTTGCATTATTATTCCATGCATTAGTCAAGTTTCAACATATATACATATATATATATATGTGTGTGTGTGTGTGTGTGTGTGTGTGTGTGTGTGTGTGTGTGTGTGTGTGTGTGTGTGTGTGAAAAGTGTGTGTATATAAATATAAATAAATATTTATATGTATAATTATTTACGCGGTAGTTTGAAATATATGTGAAAAGTGAAAACCCAGGGTCACAAACTCACATCTATCCAACCAAATATATATATATATATATACAAGTATATATACCAGTACGTATATATATATGTATAAGTATATATAAATATATAAAAGTATATATATGCAAGTATATATACCAGTACATATATATATATATATATCAAAATGAACATTGAAGCCAACATTCAGACCCGAGTGTTAACTTCAGTGTTCACTTTTATATTTATATTTACATACGTACTATCTCTGATATTGAGCACTTTATCCCATAAATATAGTACACCTTAAAACTATATTTCTTCACACACACACATACACACACACACACACACACACACACACACACACATATATATATATATATATATATATACTTTCCTGTCCTTTTTTAGTTCTTAATAAAAAAAAATTTTATTCTAAACCTTGTTCTCCAATCCATTTACTCAAGCTCGCTCGGTAGGTTATGCGTTGTCTTTCTTGCATTCAATCTGTCCTGTGAGTATCAAGTTTTCTCAGCCCCCTTTCCTCAATATGTTCCCTAGAAATTTCAACTCTCTTTTCCCGATATTAATTATAAATAACCTTTTTGTTTCCATTTTCTCTAAAACTTCGTCGTTACTAACATTCTCAGCATCCTTCTGTAGAACCACATTTCTGTTGATTCAAGCGTCTTCTTTGTCTGTGAGAGGATTGTCCAGCATTCGCTGCCATAAAGGAGGACTGATATTACATGACAGTTTAGTAGTTTTTTCTTTGTTTTTATCGAATTGTTCCTGTTTCATGATACTTTGCTTAGCTTTTGAAAGGCATCATTCGCTATCACAGGACGCCTTCTGTTTTCAATGTCGCACCTCTCGTCCTCTGTTAAAGCATTTCCCAGATATTTAAATGGTTGTACTTATTTCATTTTGGTATCCCCAATTTGTAATTTGCATGTTGGGCTGTCCCTTTTGCTAACAACTTTGCAATTCGGTCGTCTTGCAATTGATAATTAGTCCTTTCTTCTCGCTTTCCTTCACTACCTACTCTGGGAATACTTGACAGCAGACACGGAAAGGAATTTCTGTGTCTGCTCTCCATTCTTGAAGATTGGAATCAAGGCGATTTACTAACAAAGAAACTTGAGATGAATATACCTATAAGTGTAACGAGGGAAATCAATATGGCGGTTCAAAAGGTGATTCAGAAGAAGAGATAGTTAGCTATACAAATTTAAACATGGGTTTGAGACAGTAGAAGTGATTGGAAGACTGTGAAGCGTCCGTGGGAAATTAATTTAACGACTGGCCGTACTGCTCGAATGTGGACGAGGAGGCTTTCATCTGCACCTCGCGTAAAACAATAAGCATTAATTTATTGATCGATTTGTTTTTTTTACGACTTATCAACACTTTGCGGCTTATTTAAAGCTAGAAAATATTTTTTAGATTTTAATAACTGTTTAGTGATAATAATGATTTACTGATACAAGCCCTACTAATCAACCCATAGCTGAGGGGAGAAAAGGTGGCTTTCAATATAACGAACCTGACCGGAATTGGAACTCGGCTCTCCGATTTACGATTCGGAGCCTTTATCCATTACACCGCCTGCACATCCAAGCTTACAACACCTCGTATTCTCAAGCGGTCACTCATCCAGGTAGTGACCAGGTTTGACGTTGCTTAACTTAACTTTGGAGATCGTATGCATGGCCGGTGCGTACTACTCCCGAAACGCCCTCCCCTCGTCCTGGTGGTTGGAGGGGGGCGTCCAAGCCTAAGTGCACGCCCCAGAGAGTGACCCTCGTTATCTCATCAATTTGCTTTTTTTCTACTTACATTTATCTACGTTACAAATGGCACTAAATACAATTATTAAAGATTGAAAAAAAAATGTCGAATTTTGACGTTATCTGTGTGTGTTTTGTTTTTTATTTCGTCCAAAGTCTCGAAAAAAAAAATAAACACGATATAAAATTCACTATTTTTTATCTGCAATGTTGAATGCGTTAAAATTCTTCAACTTTTTAACAAGAAAAATCTCAAGTTGATGCCAAAAATTGCCGCGAAACATTGTTGATTTATATAAGATGTAACAATCTATTATGATATGTCTCTAATTTGTGCTTCGATACATTGCATTTATATTAAATTTTTCGAGTAGAATTTTTCACCTATATTGCATAGATCCCCCGACATTAAGGGCGAAGTATGATTGGGGACCCCGAGCAGTTCTTTTGTAACCCTAGCTATATAAGCAATATTTGCTTTTTTCTACCTACATTTAGCTAAGTTACAAAATAAACTAAACACAACTAATTATTAAAGAATGAAAAATTTTCGCGGATTTTGACGTCATTCTGACGTCTTCTGTTATTTTTCCCTCCAATTCCGTTAATTTGTTTTGCTCATCCTATGTTTAAAAAAGACACTAAATAAAATTCACTATTTTTTATCCATAATGTTGAACGTGTTAAATTATTAAATTTTTTAACAAGAAAATTCTCATGTTGATGTTAAAAATTGCTGCAAAGCATTGTTGATTTATTTAAGATGGAATGATCTATTATGACATGTCTCTAAATTCTATTTAGATACATTGTATTTATTTTCAATTTTTCTAGTTGAATTGTTCACCTGTATATGTTGTATACTCTCCCTCTTCCGGGGAGGCTCTTTTGGTTGATGCTCTTGAGG
Source organism: Acanthosepion pharaonis (assembly GCA_903632075.3). Taxonomy (NCBI): domain Eukaryota; kingdom Metazoa; phylum Mollusca; class Cephalopoda; order Sepiida; family Sepiidae; genus Acanthosepion; species Acanthosepion pharaonis. The sequence goes on along the minus strand of CAHIKZ030005241.1, from coordinate 1,470,671 downwards.
CGATCATAACAAAGATGTCTTCTCTTTCTTTTCTTGCTTCTCTCGACCGTCTTCTCCTTCAGCTGTCTTCTCCATCGACCGTCTTCTCTCTCGGCCGTCTTCTCGCTCAGCCGTCTTCTGCTTCGACCGTCTTCTCTCTTGGCCGTCTTCTCCTTCGGTCGTCTTCTCTCTCGGCCGTCTTCTCCCTGGGCTGTCTTCTCCCTCGGCCGTCTTCTCCCTCGGCCGTCTTCTCCCTCGGCTGTCTTCTCTTTCGGCCGTCTTCTCTCTCGGCTGTCTTCTTCCTCAGCGTCTTCTCCCCTGGCCGTCTTCTCCCTCGGCTGTCTTCTCTCTCGGCTGTCTTCTTCTTCGGCCGTCTTGTCCCTGGGCTGTCTTCTCCCTCGGCTGTCGTCTTCTTCGGCCGTCTTCTCTCTCGGCCGTCTTCTTCCTCAACCGTCTTCTCTCTCGCTGTCTTCTCCTTCGGCCCGTCTTCTCCCTCAGCCGTCTTCTTCCTCGGCCGTCTTCTCCCTCGGTTGTCTTCTCCTTCGGCCGTCTTCTCCCTGGGCTGTCTTCTCCCTCGGCCGTCTTCTCCATCGGCTGTCTTCTCTCTCGGCTGTCTTCTTCTTCGGCCGACTTCTCCCTCGGCCGTCTTCTTCTTCGGCCCTCTTCTCTCTCGGCTGTCTTCTCCTTTGGTCGTCTTCTCCTTGGGCTGTCTTCTCCCTCGGCCGTCTTCTCCCTCGGCTGTCTTCTCCTTCGGCCTTCTTCTCCCTGGGCTGTCTTCTCCCTCGGCCGTCTTCTCCCTCGGCTGTCTTCCCCCTCGGTCGTCTTTTCCTTCGGCCGTCTTCTCCCTCGGCCGTCTTCTCCTTCGGCTATCTTCTCTCTCGGCTATCTTCTCCATCGGCTATCTTCTCCCTCGGTCGTCTTTTCCTTCGGCCGTCTTCTCCCTGGGCTGTCTTCTCCTTCGGCCGTCTTCTCCCTCGGCCGTCTTCTCTCTCGGCTGTCTTCTATTTCGGCCGTCTTCTCCCTGCGCTGTCTTCTCCCTCGGCCCTCTACTCTCTCGGCTGTCTTCTCCCTCGGTCGTCTTTTCCTTCGGCCGTCTTCTCCCTGGGCGTTGTCTTCTCCTTCGGCCGTCTTCTCCCTCGGCCGTCTTCTCCCTCGGCTGTCTTCTATTTCGGCCGTCTTCTCCCTGGGCTGTCTTCTCCCTCGGCCCTCTTCTCCCTCGGCTGTCTTCTCCCTCGGTCGTCTTTTCCTTCGGCCGTCTTCTCCCTCGGCTGTCTTCTCCTTCGGCCGTCTTCTTCCTGGGCTGTCTTCTCCCTCGGCCGTCTTCTCCCTCGGCTGTCTTCTCTCTCGGCTGTCTTCTTCTTCGGCCGTCTTCTCCCTCGGCCGTCTTCTTCCTCGGCCGTCTTCTCCCTCGGCTGTTTTCTCCCTCGGCTGTCTTCTCCCTAGGCTGTCTTCTCCCTCGGTCGTCTTTTCCTTGGGCCGTCTTCTCCCTGGGCCGTCTTCTCCTTCGGCCGTCTTCTCCCTCGGCCGTCTACTCACTCGGCTGTCTTCTCCTTCGGTCGTCTTCTCCCTGGTCTGTCTTCTCCCTCGGCCGTCTTCTCCCTCGGCTGTCTTCTCCCTCGGTCGTCTTTTCTTTCGGCCGTCTTCTCCCTGGGCTGTCTTCTCCTTCGGCCGTCTTCTCCCTCGGCCGTCTTGTCCCTCGGCTGTCTTCTCCTTCCACCGTCTTCTCCCTGGGCTGTCTTCTCCCTCGGCTGTCTTCTCCCTCGGTCGTCTTTTCCTCGGCCATCTTCTCCATGGGCTGTTTTCTCCTTCGGCCGTCTTCTCCCTCGGCCGTCTTCTCCCTCGGCAGTCTTCTATTTCGGCCGTCTTCTCCCTGGGCTGCCTTCTCCCTCGGCCCTCTTCTCCCTCGGCTGTCTTCTCCTTCGGCCGTCTTCTCCCTCGGCCGTCTTCTTCCTCGGCTGTCTTCTATTTCGGCCGTCTTCTCCCTGGGCTGTCTTCTCCCTCGGCCCTCTTCTCCCTCGGCTGTCTTCTCCCTCGGCTGTCTTCTCCCTCGGTCATCTTTTCCTTCGGCCGTCTTCTCCCTGGGCCGTCTTCTCCCTGGGCTGTCTTCTCCCTCGGCCCTCTTCTCCCCCGGCTGTCTTCTCTCTCGGCTGTCTTCTTCTTCGGCCGTCTTCTCCCTCGGCCGTCTTCTTCCTCGGCCCTCTCCTCTCTCTCGGCTGTCTTCTCCCTCGGCTGTCTTCTCCCTCGGCTGTCGTCTTCTTCGGCCGTCTTCTCTCTCGGCCGTCTTCTTCCTCGGCTGTCTTCTCTCTCGGCTGTCTTCTTCTTCGGCCGACTTCTCCCTCGGCCGTCTTCTTCTTCGGCCCTCTTCTCTCTCGGCTGTCTTCTCCTTTGGTCGTCTTCTCCTTGGGCTGTCTTCTCCCTCGGCCGTCTTCTCCCTCGGCTGTCTTCTCCTTCGGCCTTCTTCTCACTGGGCTGTCTTCTCTCTCGGCTATCTTCTCCATCGGCTATCTTCTCACTCGGTCGTCTTTTCCTTCGGCCGTCTTCTCCCTGGGCTGTCTTCTCCTTCGGCCGTCTTCTCCCTCGGCCGTCTTCTCTCTCGGCTGTCTTCTATTTCGGCCGTTTTCTCCCTGCGCTGTCTTCTCCCCTCGGCCCTCTACTCTCTCGGCTGTCTTCTCCCTCGGTCGTCTTTTTCCTTCGGCCGTCTTCTCCCCTGGGCGTTGTCTTCTCCTTCGGCCGTCTTCTCCCTCGGCCGTCTTCTCCCTCGGCTGTCTTCTATTTCGGCCGTCTTCTCCCTGGGCTGTCTTCTCCCTCGGCCCTCTTCTCCCTCGGCTGTCTTCTCCCTCGGTCGTCTTTTCCTTCGGCCGTCTTCTCCCTCGGCTGTCTTCTCCTTCGGCCGTCTTCTTCCTGGGCTGTCTTCTCCCTCGGCCGTCTTCTCCTCGGCTGTCTTCTCTCTCAGCTCTTCTTCTTCGGCCGTCTTCTCCCTCAGCCGTCTTCTTCCTCAACCGTCTTCTTCCTCAGCCGTCTTCTCCCTCAGCTGTTTTTTCTCCCTCGGCTGTCTTCTCCCTAGGCTGTCTTCTCCCTCGGTCGTCTTTTCCTTGGGCCGTCTTCTCCCTGGGCCGTCTTCTCCTTCGGCCGTCTTCTCCCCTCGGCCGTCTACTCACTCAGCTGTCTTCTCCTTCAGTCGTCTTCTCCCTGGTCTGTCTTCTCCCTCAGCCGTCTTCTCCCTCAGCTGTCTTCTCCCTCAGTCGTCTTTTCTTTCGGCCGTCTTCTCCCTGGGCTGTCTTCTCCTTCAGCCGTCTTCTCCCTCAGCCGTCTTGTCCCTCGGCTGTCTTCTCCTTCCACCGTCTTCTCCCTGGGCTGTCTTCTCCTCGGCTGTCTTCTCCCTCAGTCGTCTTTTCCTCGGCCATCTTCTCCATGGGCTGTTTTTTTTCTCCTTCGGCCGTCTTCTCCCTCGGCCGTCTTCTCCCTCAACAGTCTTCTATTTCGGCCGTCTTCTCCCTAGGCTGCCTTCTCCCTCAGCCCTCTTCTCCCTCAACTGTCTTCTCCTTCGGCCGTCTTCTCCCTCAGCCGTCTTCTTCCTCAACTGTCTTCTATTTCGGCCGTCTTCTCCCTGGGCTGTCTTCTCCCTCGGCCCTCTTCTCCCTCAGCTGTCTTCTCCCTCGGCTGTCTTCTCCCTCGGTCATCTTTTCCTTCGGCCGTCTTCTCCCTGGGCCGTCTTCTCCCTGGGCTGTCTTCTCCCTCGGCCCTCTTCTCCCCAGCTGTCTTCTCTCTCCCTGTCTTCTTCTTCGGCCGTCTTCTCCCTCGGCCGTCTTCTTCCTCGGCCCTCTCCTCTCTCTCGGCTGTCTTCTCCTTCGGCCGTCTTCTCCCTCGGCCGTCTTCTCCCTCGGCTGTCTTCTATTTCGGCCGTCTTCTCCCTCGGCTGTCTTCTCCCTCGGCCCTCTTCTCCCTCGGCCGTCTTCTCCCTCGGTCGTCTTTTCCTTCGGCCGTCTTCTCCCTGGGCCGTCTTCTCCCTGGGCTGTCTTCTCCCTCGGCCGTCTTCTCCCTGGGCTGTCTTCTCCTTCGGCTGTCTTCTCCTTCGGCCGTCTTCTCCCTCTGCCGTCTTCTCCCCCGTCTGTCTTCTGCTTCGGCCGTCTTCTCCCTCGGCTGTCTTCTCCTTCGGGCGTCTTCTCCCTCGGCCGTCTTCTCTCTGGGCTGTCTTCTCCCTCAGCTGTCTTCTCCCCCGGCTGTCTTCTTCTTTTGCCGTCTTCTCCCTCGGCTGTCTTCTTCTTCGGCCGTCTTCTCCCTCGGCCGTCTTCTTCCTCGGCCCTCTTCTCTCTCGGCTGTCTTCTCCCTCGGCTGTCTTCTCCTTCGGCCGTCTTCTCCCTCGGCCGTCTTCTCTCTGGGCTGTCTTCTCCCTCAGCTGTCTTCTCCCCCGGCTGTCTTCTCCTTCCGCCGTCTTCTCCCTTGGCTGTCTTCTTCTTCGGCCGTCTTCTCCCTCGGCCGTCTTCTTCCTCGGCCCTCTTCTCTCTCGGCTGTTTTCTCCCTCGGCTGTCTTCTCCCTCGGTCGTCTTCTCCCTCGGCCGTCTTCTCCCTCGGCTGTCTTCTCCTTCGGCCGTCTTCTCCCTCGGCCGTCTTCTCCCTCGGCCGTCTTCTCCATCGGCCGTCTTCTCCATCGGCCGTCTTCTCCTTCGGCCGTCTTCTCCCTGGGCTGTCTTCTCCCTCGGCCGTCTTCTCCCTCGGCTGTCTTCCCCCTCGGCCGTCTTCTCCCTCGGCTGTCTTCCCCCTCGGCCGTCTTCTCCCTCGGCTGTCTTCTCCTTCGACTGTCTTCTTCCTCGGCTGTCTTCTCCCTCGGCTGTCTTCTCCCTCGGCCGTCTTCTCCCTTGGCCGTCTTTTCCCTGGGCTCTCTTCTCTCGGTCAAGTGAACGCCAGTTCATTTGTTCAGAGATAAATATGAGAACTTCAACAAAATGAATTTTAAACTTATCTATTTTATTAACACATCAACGTGTACATCTTCTATCTAGCCAGTGGGGTTGCAATCCCATCCCACTGGAGAGCGCTTTTCATACACGAAAATAACACGTCTGCATTCTACGACGTGTAAAACTTAACTCCTTGAAAACACTTTCTAAGTCTAACATTCCCACATTCGGCTCAGCCAATCAAAATCCACATCCCTATTTTGTCTATCAGCTGATCTTAAAGTCAGCCTCAGAGTGCCTGAGCCAAATACACTGCCACTAAATAATAATAGTCTGAAACTATTATTCAACATATATATGAGGTGGGAAGCCTGATTGGGGACTCCGGATAGTTCTTTTGTAACCCTCGTTATCTAGACAACATTTGCTTTTTTCTACCTACATTTAGATAAGTTACAAATTAAACTAAACACAGCTGACTAATTATTAAAGAATGAAAATTTTTCGCGGATTTTGACGTCATTCTGACGTCTTTTGTTATGTTTTCCCTCCAATTCCTTGAATTCGTTTCGCTCATACTAAGTCTCCAAACAAAAAAGCACTATTTAAAATTCACTATTTTTTATCCATAATGTTGAACGTGTTAAAATTTTTCAATTTTTTAACAAGAAAAATCTCAAGTTGATGTTAAAAACTGCCAAAAACATCGTTGATTTATTTAAGGTGGAACGATCTATTATGACATGTCTCTAAAGTCTTTCTAGTTGAATTCTTCACCCATATTGCGTATGATCCATTTAGAAGTCGGCAACCTTTTCCTATGTGCCGACTTAAAATCATTCCGTGGGCCAACAACACACGTATTTTTATACAAGTCAAAGTCAATATACCTGTTCTACAATATCTTTTATATAGTAATATATAGTACATATAATTTAGTATATATTAAAGTAGAAACAAAATAAATATCTTCTTTGAATTGTAGTAGTTATTGCTTCGGACTTCGTGATGTCATTTGCATGCTATTGGAAATTGCTTGGCGTGCCACGTGTGGCACCCGTGCCTTAGGTTTTCGGCCACTGCATTATAAATTATTGTACATATATTTCATATGAATACTACCTTATGAAAATTGAGATCTAGTAAAAGTGGTGGGTGTGGGTGTATTATAGATTCGTGAGTGGGTATCATAGATTCGGAAGGGCGTATCATAGATTCGGGAGGGACACGAGACACTTGCACCGGCACTGATCGTACGAGAGGCGGTGTTTTCAACATGATATGGCTGTAAGCCTAATAAGCATTGAGAATGTCGAACTGATGGCTTGTACTGAAACCCATCCGTTTCAAACGTTTCAGCTGATTGCACAACGGTTCAACAAGTACAAACAAGTCGTCTGCATCAAAAAAAAAAAGATATAGAGAGAAGAGAAAACCGTTAGAAATATTAACTCTCTCTCTCTATATATATATATATATATTGTGCGTGTGTGTGTGTGTGTGTGTGTGTAGGTGTGTTGCGGTCGAAAATTGATCGATGCCTGATGAGGAGGATTTGTGACTCATCACTGAAGTAAGGAATGAAATGGGTCACCGATTGCCTACTAATCAATGCATCGCCACAACACGGTCGCCATTTTCTATTATGGCTGAATTCTGCTTCTATGGAATGACACTCATTTAATACTTCCTGTCTTTCTTATTCCTTTCACTTTCTTCCATTTTCTCGCTTGATCTATCTTTTCTTTCTTTCCTTTTTTTTCTTTTCCTTTCAACTTACTGTTTCTGATCTTTGCTGAATTTCTTTCTTTCTTTCATTTCGATATTCTACTACATTATTTCTTTCCATTCTTTCTTTCTTCCTTTTTCATAGTCTAATCCATTCTTTCTTTCTTTTTTTCTTTTCAATATTCTCTTCTTTATTTCTTTTTGTAATTCTTTTCGCTTTTCAATTATATTATTTCTTTCTATTCTTTCTTTGTTTTTTTTCCTTTTTCATATTCTATTCCATTATTCATTTCTTTTCGATATTGTATTCGATTCTTTCTTTCTTTCTTTCTTTATTCTTTCTTTATTCTTTTTTTCTTTTCTATATTCTATTCCATTCTTTCCTTCTTCCTTTCTTACTTTTTTGATATTCTATTCCATTCTTTCTTTCTTTCTTTCTTTTCGATGTTCTATTCCATTCTTTCCTTCTTTCTTTTTCTCTCTTTTCAATATCCTATTCCTTTATTATTTTCTATTCTTTCTTTTTTTATATAGTCTATTGTATTCTTTCTTTCTTTCTTTTCCATATTCTATATCATTCTTTCTTTTTTCTTTCTTTTTTCTTTCTTTTTTGATACTCTATTCCACTGCATCTTTCTTTTCAATATTCTATTATTTCTTTCGATGTTTTATTCTATTTTTCCTTCTTTCTATTCTTCATTTTTTCATTACGTCTTTCTATCCCATTCTTTTTTCTCTTCGATATTCCATTGCTTTTTTCTTTCTTTCTTTCTTGTTTTCAACATAGTATTCTTCCGTTCTTTCTTTCTTTCATCCATTCTTTCCTTCTTTCCTTCTTTTCGTTATGCTATTCCATTATTTCTCTACATTCTTTCCTTCTTTCTTTCTTTCTTTTTTCTTTCTTTTCGTTTTCCTATACCATTATTTTTCTCCATTCTTTCCTTCTTTCTTTCTTTCTTTGTTTCTTTTCGTTATGCTATTCTTCTTTTTTCTTCACGGCTTTCTATTCCATTCTTTCTTTTTTCTTTTTTTTTTGTTTTCAATATAGTATTCCGATCTGTCTTTCTTTCTTTCTTTCTTTTCGTTATCCTATTCCATTGTTTCTCTCCATTCTTTCTTTCTTTCTTTCTTTCTTTCTTTTTGAAATCCTATTGCATTTTTACTTCTTTTTTTTCAATATTCAATTCTTACCTCATTCTTTTTTTGCTTACTTTTTTTCTCTCTCACTCATTTTCTTTCTGATTTCTTTCTTCTTTTCTTTCTTTTTTCTTTTTTCTCTCTCATTTTTTTTCTTTCATTGCTATTTCCTTCCGTCTTTCTTCTTTAATATTCACATATTTATTTCTTTGCTATTTCATTCAATTCTTCCTCGTATATTTCCTTTTTTTATCTTTCATATTTCTTTTCATTAATGGTTTTTTTTTAGGGTTTTTTTTTTTTTTGCAATTCTTCGTCCTTGTTTTTTTCTTTCTACTTTTTTTCCTTTCTTTTTTTTTTACTGCATTTCTTTCTTTGCTTCTTTCTTTCGTCGTTCTTCTCATCCCCTCCTTTTTTATTTGCTACTCTTTTCCCTGCCTTCTTCTTTTTTTTCATTGTTATTCTCTTTCATTCCTTATTTCTTTCGTTGCTAACTTTTATTCATTTCTTTCTTTCATTAATATTTTTTTCTTTGTTTGTTTGTTCCTTTCATCGCTAATTTTGTGTTACTTAAGGCGACTGGTCCACTCCTAAAAAACAAAAAGAATAGGGATTTTTTTTTAGGGGTAATATTTTCTTTAGATTAGCATTCATAAAAACCTTCCTCAAGCCACGATGTTTGTAAGAATCGAAAAATATTACTTATTTTGTGATCATTTTAGATTGGCTTCCCATTTATAATATCGATACAGGATAAAATTGATCCCTGATTTTTTTACGCTGATACATATTCTCCTCTACCTTTATAAGAGTCAGATCAGGACGAAAATGGAGTATTGTTGCCATATTTGAGCAGGAGCTACCCAGACGTCACTTTCCAGTCTCGGGAGAGTTCAAAAAAACCAAGTCATATCGGGAGAATAATTATTTATCCCTGCTCCAACCTCTTTGTCACAGGCGAAGATATGGCTACTCTCTCACTGCTTTATCACTACTAACATGGAAAGTGTTCAAACGAACTGCATCTTCTAGTTCCACCAGATCTGACCTTCACATCTAGGACCCGTCATGCCACTTACATAGCACCCAAACCACCCACATTCCCCCAGAATTCCATCGGCGAGAAGTAAGTTCCACTCAAACAGCTTCTTTCCGCAAACCACTCTATGGAACAGACTCTCTAGAGCAGGAGTCGGCAACCTTTTCCTATGTGCCGACTTAGGGATTTAAAATCATTCAGTGTGCCAACAGCAGACGTATTTTTATACAAGTCAAGGTCAATATACCTGTTCTACAATAGATTTTATATAGTAATATATAGGATATATACTTTAGTATATATTAAAATTGAAACAGCTAAATATACAGTGCTGTTCGATAAAAGTGACTCACCTTTTTACTTAAAAATTTATTTTTGTGGTCAAACTAATTTTTAATCTTACTAATATAAAGACCCCTTCCCCACCACCTAGTAAAAAGTTTATTCATCCTAAGGTATTCTATTGAAAATTATAATTTTGGATATAAATGAGATTTAGGGAAAAATCTGTGCAAAAAAGTGACTCACTTATTTCCTGCAACTAGTAATCAATAGAAACAACCAAACAGCTTTAAATAAAGAATAATAAAGGTATAATTTATTTATAATAGGTAATATAGTTCGAAATATTTAATAAGCTGTTGGTCCTTCTTTATTTTGAATAACTTTTTCAACCCTTTTTGGCATTGACTTGATTAGGTTCTGGCAAATCTCATCTCCAAGCATTGAATTCCATTCGGATATGAAATTCACAATCAAATCCTCTTTGTTGCGCAACTGCTTTCTCGAGAGCCTGTACTTTATAATGCTCCATAAGTTTTCTATGGGGTTGAGCTCAGAAGATTGGGGCGGCCATGTCATAACACTCACCTGCTTCTCATCAAAGTATTCCTTCATCAATTTTGATTTGTGACAGGGAGCATTATCCCGCATAAAAATGAGCTTGGTGGGGTCGATTTGCACCCTTTCAGCAGAAGGGAGCAGACAAGACTCTAAAATTCTCTTGCACTGAGGGTCTTTTCAGTAGGTTTTAAGAAACCAGTTCCATGAAAAGAAAAGCATCCCCAGAACATTATACTGAACGGATGCTTGACAGTACTTACTGCTAAATTCAAAGAAATTTCAAAGCTTCTTCTTCGGATTTTAGATCGCTTATCCGATGAATTTAGCTCAACTTTCAATTCATCGAAGAGAACATTTAGTAAAAAAAAAATCAGTTGAGTTACTTTTATCTTTTTGTTCAGTCTGAAGTCGGACGGCCGGCTGACCGGCTGATCGGTTGAACTCTCTGCCTTCGGGCGGGGAGGAACCCGAACGAGGTTACGCCGAAGGGCGGAGTCTCTTTCGGGGAGTTAAACCGACCCTGAACCCGTTTATACGGGTTCAAAGGGCATATTTTTGGCCGAGCTCACGGGCTCGGAGATCCCACGTTAAACCGACCTTGTGCCACATGATGCCCTCGTGGGGGGGGGATGACTAAATACTCTTACTTTTATCGAACAGCATTGTATTCTTTGCGTTGTAGTGGTTATTGGTTCGGACTTCGTGATGTCATTTGCAGCTGCGTGCCATTTGAAATTGCTTGGCGTGCCACGTGTGGCACGCGTGCCATTGTTTGCCGACCCCCTGCCCAAGAAAATGTTTCCCCGATCACTACAGTCTTAACCTGTTCAATCTTCCTCAACCATAAACTACCCCTTATCGTAGCCCTCTACCTCGAGTGGCTCCCGGGTCTTGTACAGGGTGAACCGTACAGTAAAAAGATGATGTCTAGTCATGTGCGTTCTGCGTACGAAAACAGACCTTTTGGTTTTTTTCTTTTTTTAGGAAATTTTATATAAACTAATACAGGTATATATATATATATATATATATATATATATATATATATATATATATATATATATATCCGTTTATACATATTCATCATTTAAAATACATAATTTGGATCCACAATGTCTGTACACCCCGCCATCATAGATATTTAATGTAGTAAGGCTGATAAATATTCGTGGGCAGTTTATCCCAGTATACATGCCGGGACAACCTGTGAAAAGCAATATGTGGAGCACGATTAGGACCTAGTTGCACGGATAGCTACACGTTGTCATGTGTTGGCACTATTCCGAGTCAGTAAAAAAAATGGAGTTTTTGAACGCAATGTCTATGTTTGTTTTTATTTTTATTTTGTGAACAACGTCAAGTTATTCCTCCTCAAGGTGTGTGTATTTGTTTCCGGAATTAAAAAATCACCCACTAAAAAAGTAACAATTTTAGCCAAAAAATGAATAAATAAAAATAGTATTTAAAATTCAGAAAATTAAAAAAAAAAAAAATAAATAAACATTTAGATATCTATGTTGCACTCACAGTTTTAAACTTGACAATTTTTAATAGCATCTATACCCGATAACGCTAGAAAGTGCTACGTGATATCTGTCCTCCTTTACGACAGCGAATGTTGGACGGTCTCCTTAAAGATTAAGAAGAGACTCGAGGCAACAGAAATATGGTTCTACAGAAGAATGCTAAGGATGTCATGGACCGAATATGGACCGAGCGATGCATTTATAGCAAAAGGACCAATATTACATTTTACAGTAAAATTAAAGACACGATATACATGATTCATCATTGGCGGCCACAATCTTACCAATATAAGATACGCAGATGACACAGTACTGATAGCAGACACGGAAAGGAAACTACAAAGCCTCCTACAGAAGGTAGCGAAGGAGAGCGTGAAGAAGGGACTAAGCATAAAACTATAAGAAAACAGAATGCATGGTCATCAGCAAAAAAATGAGGCCGAAATGCGATTTACAGGAAGGGGACACTAAAATCAAACAGGTGCAGAAGATTAAATATCTGTGAAATGTTCTGACAGAGGATGGTAAGTGCAACGCTGAGATCCGAAGACGGATGGCCAAAAACGCATTCCAAAATCTAGGCCAAGTATTACGAGACAGGAGGCTTTCGTTGGTAACAAAGAAAAGAGGACTAAACTGCTACGTGATATCTGTCCTCCTTTACGACAGAAAATGTTGGACGGTCTCCTCAAAGATGAAGAAGAGACTCGAGGCAACAGAAGTATGGTTCTACAGAAGGATGCTAAGGATGTCATAGACCGAGCAATGCATTTATATCAAAATGACCAACAATACATTTTATAGTAAAATTAAAGACACTATATACAGTCAAAAAACATTTTTAAAAAATCTCATTTCTTATCTGGATTCTCGGCATTAACCCCTTTCCCGCCAATTAGTTTGGGAAAAACGTTTCATTTTCAGATAATTTTATATTTGTTTTTAATACAGTAACTTCCAGGATTCATCATTGGCGGCCACAATCTTACCAACATAAGATACGCAGATGACAGTGTGTCGATTGCAGACACGGAAAGGAAACTACAAAGCCTCCTACAGAAGGTAGCGAAGGAAAGCGAGAAGAAGGGACTAAATATAAACTACAAGAAGACAGAATGCATGGTCATCAGTAAAAAGATGAGTCTAAAAAGCAATTTGCAGGTCAGAAACATTAGAATCAAGCAGGTACAGAAATTTAAATATCAGGGAAGTTTTTTGACACAGGACACTAAGTACGACGCTGAGATCCGAAGACATACTGATTTTCTAAGCGTAGCTTAGATATGGCACAAGGCCGAAAGTATGGAGCACCCAGTGAGGATCGAACTCACTCTCCAGTTGTAACTGTTTTAGCAAGACAAGATTGCTAAACAAGTTGTCCAGAGATCCGAAGACATATTGGGATGGCCAAAGACCCATTCCAAAATCTAGGCAGAGTATTACGAGACAGGAGGATTTCCTTTTTAACAAAGAAAAGAGTACTAAAATGCTACGTGATATCTGACCTCCTTTACGGCAGCAAATGTTGGACGGTCTCCTCAAAGATGAAGAGGAAGCTCGAGGCAACGGAGGTATGGTTCTACAGAAGGATGCTAAAGATATCATGGACCGAGCGTGTGAACAACTATGAGGTTTTGGAGAGGATGCAAAAAAGAGGAAGCTTATACTTAACATCAGGAAGAGGCAGCTGAAATTTCTGGGACATGTAATGAGAAAGGAGGGCTTGGAAAATCTGATACTCACAGGGCGGATAGAGGGAAAGACGGACAAGGGAAAGCAACACGTGACATACTTAACGGGCTTGAGCAAGTGGATGACAGAACAGGGTCTGGGAAAAATAACAAAAAGACAAAACTTATTGATAGTTATAAGGGACAGAAAGAAATGAAGAGCCTGAAAAGAAGAACAGAAACTGAGGTACCTTGAAGTACCTGAGCGGTGGGTACCACCAGATGTATGAATAGACAATTTGACTTGTTTCAAAAAGGGTATAAAAAAGAATCTAGATCGACGTATAAACGTGTCTGTAGATGTTTTTCGAAAGGTATGTGTTGGACGTGTTTATTGGTAAAAACATATATACATGTCTACGCGGATGAAAGGACTAAATGATCCACGAGGGGTTGATAAGTCGTAAAAAAAAATAAAAACAAAAAAACAACCAGCCAGCCAGCCAACTTCCAGTTTGATTTTATAAGATTATTTGATAAAAAAATATGCATCTAAGTAATTACAATTCAATTGTGAAATAATGTCGTTCACTTGAATTAATTTTAAAGTTTGAATTTGCATATTTAAATTTCGATATTTAAAAAAAAACATAGGGGTGTTGATATGCCGCTAAAAAAAAGAAAAAAAAAAAGAAAAAAAAAACAGCCAACCAGACAAAATTTATAAAAATATGAACTTTAATCCAAGTGTTCGAAACGTTTGAGAATTTAAATCAAGGAAAACAAACCGAGCTGATGAAGTCATAGCAAGTCGAAGCATTAAAAAAAAATAAAGGAGTGACCAAGACTAACAACTGCTAGCCGAAATATTTCCATAAAAAATAAATCATTCGCTGGAATTACAAGTTTATTCTTTCTTTCTTTTAATTATGCAACTACCAACGGAGACAAGCATCCTAACTTTAATCCAAGTGATTGCAAAAGAAGAGAAAAAGTCCTCAGTTTTAACTAATGCCAGGAAAGCTCCTGCCAAATATTGGCTCAGTCACTAACCCATCAGCTTATTCTTATTGATACTTTTAACTAGTGTGTACTATTTGTCACCAACATTATTGCCTCCCCAAACACAGCCTTCGTTAGTTCACACGATCGTTACGCCCTGCCAATACCACAAAAATAATGGACTACTTCTTTTTGACCGCTTGGAAAGAAGAGAAAAGACACTGCTTGGTTTCAGTGAGAAAATAAAAGAAACAAAGGAAAAATCACTGAGGCGTTGGGGAATGTTACGCAAGACATGCTACAGCGTGTTTGATAGGAGCTGGACTACAGATTTGACGTGTGTCGTATCACGGGGGGTGCGCATATTGAACATTTGTGAAGATTTGTGAAATCGGTTATGAAATCTACATCCCCTTGAACATCTTGTTCGAATTTTGATAAATAGATATTTTATTGTTCAACATAAAGCCTATTTAATTATGTTTTCCTGGGACTTAGTCAGATATTCACATTTTAAATTATATCAATTCTTTTGGAGAGTATCGACTACATTTTAATATAGAACGAAAAGTTGATTTTCAATAAGCCTCCATAGCTCACCGTTTTAGAGCACTGGTTCTGTAAAACACCGGGCGTGAGTTCAATTCTTACTGGAGGCAATTGTCAAAATGTCTGGAAAATATTCGCCCAGCCACTAACTTATCAGCTTATTCAATCGACATGCTATTGATACTTTTAACTAATGAGTAATAACTTTATTACCACGCAAATAATCCTATTATAATTGTGCTTACCCCATCCCCGCCGCCTTCATTAGTTCGCACGACCGTTACGTCCTGCCAATACCTCATAAATAATGGACTATTCCTTTTTGATCACGTGGAAAGAGGGGTAAAAGACGCCACTTGGTTTCAGCGAAAAACATCAAAGCAATAAAGGAAGGAAGAAAGAAGGGAAGATAGAAATGTTTAACGTCTACTGCCAATACCTACGAAATAATGGATTATTCTGTTTTGATTTCGTGGAAAGACAAAAAAAACATACGCTACTTGGTTTCAGTGAGAAAAAAGAAAGAAAGAAAAAAGCAAGCAAGAAAGAATGGAAAACAGAAGTGTTTATCGGATGTTTCATTGAAATGGAAAAAGTTGCCAATCTCTATCTATAAAAGACAGGCTGTGTGTGTGTTTGTGTAACGAATGCACGGCCGCAATTTTTGACGGATTTGCACCAAAATCTACATGCACATGCTCCAAGTTAGCGGGAAGGCCAAGACCAACTTTGCATTTCCCAACTCGATAGTGGAAATAATCGATGTTTTCATGCTTCTACGTCAGTTTTCATGTAGTTTGCTGCCATTTTCTACTGGAGTGAGAGCCTAGAGCTGGCTGCCACGAATAGGCAGGAAGATTCTATTGGCCAGCATGAGAGCCAACAGCTGACTGACACGAATGTTAACTAGCATGCTAGCATGCAAAAAAAAATCGACAGCTGCATTTGTCACCAGTGGGAAAAATTTAAATCTGCATGGCACTTTACTCCAATTGGCTCATTCGCTTGCTTAAACTCAACGTTGATTCTGATTCCGCAGAACTGGGTTGGGTGTGAAAAGGTAATTGTTGTTAACATTCTTTTTTTCATTTGGTTTTTCCAGTTGCGAGTCCATTTTTTAAAGCTGATCGTTTTGTGTTCATTTTGTTTAGTTCTTTTTTCATAACTGATTTAATGTTTAGTATAAAGCTTAGAAAAAATTCGCAGTGTGAGATAGGCAAGAAGTAAGGCATGTAGCAACATCAGCACAGCAAAGGGCACTCCTTTAAAGGCAAGGAAGAGCAAAAATATTTTAAGTCAAGTGATAGCGATTGCTGTATGAGTCGTATGATTTTTGAATCAAGCCCGGACAATGCCGGGTCATGCTGCTAGTTTCTAATATCCCCATCTGTAAAAATAAATACTTAAAATAAAGATCAACATTTATATTTATGATTGTTCAATATCTCTCTATATCCCTGAGATGAGGTATTATGATTACTTAGATTATTTACATTTTTCGGACTGTTGTCCTCATCTTCATTGTTATATTCAGAACATTTAGGCCGTTGAACGCCCAGGCCTTCTTCAGGTGATTAGAATTTGGAACCGAACCCTTTGTTTGTATATTGTTCTAGTTCCCCGTGCCATGAGTATGACAATAAAGTACATCTGCAGGAAAGGCCTCTGATCAAGAGATTGGAGATTTTCAGGAGCCTTTTTTTTAACCACTCCTTAATTGTTCTGTCTACATTTCTGAGATGAGGTATTATGTACACTATTTACATTATTCGGACTATTGTCCTCATCTTTGTCGCCATATTTATTACAAAGTTTTGGCCCTTCAGTATTTGTCTATATTTCTGAGATGAGGTATTATGTACACTATTTACATTATTCGGACTATTGTCCTCATCTTTGTCGCCATATTTATTACAAAGTTTTGACCCTTCAGTATCTGTCTATATTTCTGAGATGAGGTATTATGTACACTATTTACATTATTCGGACTATTGTCCTCATCTTTGTCGCCATATTTATTACAATGTTTTGGCCCTTCAGTATCTGTCTATATTTCTGAGATGAGGTATTATGTACACTATTTACATTATTCGGACTATTGTCCTCATCTTTGTCGCCATATTTATTACAAAGTTTTGGCTCTTCAGTATCTGTCTATATTTCTGAGATGAGGTATTATATACACTATTTACATTATTCGGACTATTGTCCTCATCTTTGTCGCCATCTCCTCCTCCTCCTCTTCCTTCTCCTACTTCTTCTCCTTCTCCTCCTCTTCCTCCTCCTCCTCCAAAAGCTGAGTATCATTTACAATACTTTACCGCCTCTAGTAATTATGTCTACACAAACATGTCTATGAACAAAATCTGAGTATTATCTACCATGTATTCAATTGTGAAAGCAGAATAAAATCATATTTTTATTAATTCAAATAATAATATCGACATTAAATTACCCATAAGTAATTAATATACCATTAAACAAAACAGCTATTTTTTCTGTCTGTATCGCTTACTTTACATAATGAAACAGAATTAAAGCGAGCCTATATAGCTCAGAGGTTTAGAGCACTGGTCTCGTAAACCAGGAGTCGCGAGTTCGAATTTTTTTTCCTTTTGTTTTGAAGTAAAAAAATATTCTGAACTTTGATTATAAAATCTCATCATTGCACTGCACCATTAATATTATTCTTATTCATTACTGCGCAAAATCTATATTATTATTGCATACGTAATTATTGATTTTAACCGCACTTTTAATCGAATGTCCGTTGGGATGTAATGGTTAACGGATTGGAATGAGAAATCAGAGAGCAGAGTTCGAATTTCAGTCGGGTTTGTTATATTAACTTACGTGCAAATACTTTTGGAAAGACATGTATCCATATCTACTCCCTCCTGCTATGGGCTGAATAGCCGCTCAGATAGCCTTGGTTGGAAACAAGTCTACCTCATAAAGAAATGGTAACCTGCTGCGATGAAAAATCTTCTCCCGAGTAAACCATAAATCGAAAGAGACATGATCACCCAAACGTGTATCGCGTGTGACACATATATGTATTAGGTATTATTTATATATTCCATAATTTGACTAGAGTTATTCTAGATTTTTCACATTTTGATTTGGAAGTCAACAAACATGTCTATGTACAAAAGCTGAGTATTATCTACCATGTATTCCATTGTGAAAGCTGAATAACATATATCTTATTTTTTATTAGTTCAAAGATTAAATAGCGACATTAAATTAGACATAAGTAGTTAATATGCCGTTAAATAAACCAAACACAATTTTATTTTCTTAATATATAACGAAAAAAGAGTTACCTGTCTGTCTGTCTGTCTGTCTCTCTCTCTCTCTCTCTCTCTCTCTCTCTCAATTCCTTTAAATAAAGAAATGGACGGATACATATGCCTACATAGCTCAGAGGTTTAGAGCACTGGTCTCGTAAACCAGGAGTCGTGAGTTCGAATCTCGCTGTAGGCAGTGCTAGCCGTTTTCTTTTGTAAGTAAGAAAATATTCTGAACATTGATTATAAATTCTTATCACAGTACTCTACCATTAATATTATTCTTATTTTTAACTGCACAAAATCTATATTACTGTTGCATACGTAAGTATTGATTTTAATCACACTGGTAAATGTTAGTTGGGATGTAATGGCTAACGGATCTGAGAGGTGAAATCAGACAGCCGAGTTCGAATTTCAGTCGGGTTCGTTAAATTTACTTTCACGCAAATACGTTTCGTAAGGTATGAATTGATATCTAATTGCTCTAACATCGTGATCAAAGACCAAAAAAAAAAGTGCTTTTTTTTTATTGACATGGCAGATTGTAATATATCTTTGAAGATCTTCAAAAATTATCAAAATACAAAGATCTTGAAATAGAACTCTAAAATAAAGTTTCCATGAGGACATCAATAATTCCAGTTGTAGTTGGAGCCCTCGGACGTATTGAAAAATGGAGGGATTTCGCATTATCTATCATCTCTCAGTTGCGTCTCTGTCCTTGGACAGAGTGCGCTCAGGGGCTTCTCGGTCTAAGGACAGAGGGGCAACTGAGGAAAATTATACTGAAGAGATGTCCAGCCCTGGGGAACAGCTGCCCGAGGCCGTGCCCTCCCATTGCACAAGAACGAGGGGTCGGTGCTTGCACCGAGGCCAGCGCAACCGACGGTTGCGGGGGCTGTGGGAAATTTTTGTCCCTGCCCGAGTGTTCGCGTTCGGGTCCGTACATTAATCCGACCTTGTGTCACATCTCATTCTCGTGGGGGAATGAGTAAACACCGCGTATTGAAAAATGTTGCGATAGACTTATTGAAATGATTCCTGGTAGTTCGCTGCGTTCCTGAACAATTTGAAACCTTCTGCCTGAGTTTACCCACCGTTCAACCGGGAGCTTGGCATTAAGTCATTTTTTCTCTACTACCGGAAAAGCGGTGGTCAGGGTTGAAAGGGTTAAAAAATACAAAAAATTCTACTCACAAGTACAGCTCACACATTACAAAGAGCTTTATCTATGAAAAATGGGTGTGGTCTTGGGGTAGATTTTTCTTTTATATAAAAATGTACAGAGGAAAATGTCATAAAAACATTTCTGACTTAAGGTCTTTGATTGGGACCCGAAAGAAAATGTTTATACAACAGAAATCCAAAGAAATACTACTACTACTACTACTAGTACTACTACTAGTACTACTACTACTACTACTAATAATAATAATAATAATAATAATAATAATAATAATAATCAATGATGAATGAATATAAATAATAATATTAAATCCTCTTTGCAGTTAAAAGTAAATAATAAAATTTTAAAATAAAATATGCAAATATATGTAAATGCAATACTGTGATGTTCGTTTCAAAGTCAGTGTTTGAAATTTTCTTTATTCACCCAAAAAATGACTAAGCCTGCAGTGAGTTTCGAACTCACTTCTATTCGGTTTACAAGACCAGTACTTTAAATCGCTGAGCTACGAAGTCAAGAGAATTGCGTTCTTTTGTGCATATATATAAAAAAATATATAATTTCATTATATGTATTTAAAGAAAGTTACCAATTTTTTATGATCAGTGGAAAATCTGAGGAAGCCATTTCTGGACTTAGGTCACTTGTTGGGACCCTCAATCAAATTTTCATACAACAGAAATCAAAGGAAATGATAATAATAATAATACGTTATATTTTCTAGTTTTTTTTATAAAAATGACCAGATAAAAATGTTATGAAACTATTTCTGGCTCTTAGATCTCTGGTTGGGACCCGGAAGGAAATACGTATACAACAGATATCAAAGGAAATACTATTACTACTACTACTAATAATAATAATAATAATAATAAGTGATGAATGAATATAAATAATAATGCTAAATACACTATGCAGTTAAAAGTAAATAATAAAATATTAAAATAAAATATGCAAATATATGTAAATGCAATACTGTGATGTTCATTTGAAAGTCAGCGTCTGAATCTTTTTTATTGATTAAAAAGACAAAACAACTCTACCTCCAGTAAAATTCGAACTCACGACGCCTGGTTTACAAGACCAGTGCTCAAAACCTCTGAGCTATGGAGGCAAGTGAGACCCTGTTCTTTTTTCATACATATATAAAAAATAATAAACATATAATTACATTATACGTATTTAAAGAAAGTCACTTTTTTTTACACAAATGATCAGCGGAAAAGCTCAGGAAGCCATTTCTGGCCTTAGGTCTCTTGTTGGGACCCTGAATCAAATTTGCATACAACAGAAATCAAAGGAAATGGTAATGATAATGATAATAGTACATGTCATACGTTATATTTTCTAGATTTCTTTATAAAAATGGTCATATAAAATGTTATAAAACCGTTTCTATATCTTAGATCTCTGGTTGGGACCCGGAAAGAAATACTAATACACCAGAAATCAAAAGAAATACTATTACTACTACTACTATTACTACTACTACTACTAATAATAATAGATGACGAACGAATATAAATACTAATATTAATTACTATATGCAGTTAAATGTAAATAATAAAATGTTAAAACAAAATATGCAAGTATATGTAAGTACAGGACTTTCATGTCCGTTTCTAAGTCAGCGTTTGACCCTTCCTTTATTCACCAAAAACGTAAACACTGCCTCCAGTGAGATTCGAACTCACGACTTCTGATTTACGAGACCAGCGCTCTAAACCACTGAGCTATGGAGGCAACTGGAATCCGTTATTCCCATCTGCATATAAGTAATAATAAGTATATAATCTCATAATTTAAAGAAATTTATTTTGTTTTGCACAATGAAAAATCTCATGAAGCCAATTTTTTACCTTTGGTCTCTGGTTGGGACCCTGAATCAAATGTTCATGAAACAGAAATCAAATGAAATAATAATAATAATAATAATAATAATAATAAAAGTTGATCACGTCTGTACTGACGAACCGTACTTATTCCTTTCTCGACATAAACAGCACTCTCCTGCTGGAACAGAAGGGATGCAGAAGAGGTTCATATGGCTGCAAGGATCAACTTCTGATAAATAAAATGATCCTGGAAAATTGCAGGAGATGACGCAGGAATCTAAGAGCAGCGTGGATTGATTATCGTAAAGCCTTTGATAGTGTTCCACATTCTTGGATCCTTAAGACTTTGAAATGTACAAAGTCTCCCTGTGGTATTAAATTTCCTTAAGCACAGCATGGGAATGTGGAACACCAAACTATACCTTAGTCACACCAGGGGGCACTGCCATATCCAACCGTCTGAATATCCGACGTGAATCTTTCAAGGAGATTCTCCTGTCACCCCCCATTTTGTTTATCCTTAATCCCTCTTACACATGAACTGAACAACAG
This sequence comes from Acanthosepion pharaonis, assembly GCA_903632075.3. Taxonomy (NCBI): domain Eukaryota; kingdom Metazoa; phylum Mollusca; class Cephalopoda; order Sepiida; family Sepiidae; genus Acanthosepion; species Acanthosepion pharaonis. Next base: position 1,449,434 of record CAHIKZ030005241.1, on the reverse strand, counting down.
TAGCTATGGTTACAAAATAAATAAGAAAATATTCAATCACCTACTCTACATGGATGATCTCAAACTCTTTGCCAAAGACGACATTGAGTTGAAAGGCCTCCTCATTATTGTAAAATACTTCAGTGACGACATACGTATGGACTTCGGATTAGATAAATGTGCAAAAGTAACTTTCAAGAAAGGTAGAATTACAGAAACACCCTTAATAGATTTAGATTTTGTCACAAAGATTAGGGAACTGGAGCATGGTGAAGCTTATAAGTACCTAGGAATTACCGAAGGAGATGGCATACAGCAACCCCAAATGAAGGAAAAAATAAGAAAAGAGTACTACAGGCGTGTACGTCTGGTACTAAATACTGAGCTAAACTCAAAAAACAGAATATCAGCTATAAACACATTGGCTGTCCCTGTGGTGCAATACAGCTTTAATGTTCTTAACTGGACCATAGCTGAAATTAAGCGAATGGATGCCAAAACGAGAAAGCTACTCACTTGCTATCGCATGCATCATCCCAAATCTGATGTCGATCGTCTGTATGTGCCCAGATCCGAAGGAGGCAGAGGATTAGTTCAACTAGAACTGTCCTACAAAGCACCAACAATTGGCCTCCAAAGATACTTGGAAACTACAGAAGACTGGATGATGGTATGCGTCAAGGAACATGAAAGTAGTAAGCGTCTCTACTCCGTAATGAAAGAAGCCAACAAATTCAAAATGGAGTTTCAAATGGGCGTAGAGATGCAACTACAGCACAATACACCGGCTAAAACTGCAAAATACCAAAAAAGACAGCAAAAACGAATGCAACCGACCAGCTACAGAAGCGATGGCAAGATAAACCGCTTCATGGCCAATACTCTGCCCGTACCAAACAAGCTGACGTAGACAAAACCCGTACCCATCAGTGGCAACGTAGTGCAGGGTTGAAAGCGGAAACTGAAGGTTTTGTCCTTGCTGCGCAGGACCAATGCTTGCTAACTAGGAATTATCAAGCACATATACTAAAATATTGTGTCAGTCCAAAATGCAGATTCTGTGATAAATATCCAGAAACAATTGATCATCTTGTATCAGGTTACGGTGTTGGCACCCACTGAATATAAAACCCGACATGACAGAGTGGGCCAATATCTGCACTGGAAAATCTGCAACTTCTACGGGAAGAAAACTGAAAGAAACTGGTATGAACACCACCCAGACCCGGTTACGGAGATAGGACCTGTTACAATTCTATGGGACTACACAATACACACTGACTGAACAATCAAGGCCAACCGGCCAGATATTATTAAAGACCACAAACAAAAAACGATGCCTCCTTATTGATATGGCAGTCCCTGCTGACTGCAATGTTTCTTTGAAGATATTCAAAAAGTTGTCAAAGTACAAGGACCTTGAAATAGACATCTCGAAAATGTGACATATGGGAACATCAACAATCCGTGTTGTAGTTGGAGCCCTAGGACTGGTTGGAAAAGATTGCAGTAGACTAATTGAAGGGATTTCTGGAAGTCCATGCCTCAAGGAGATACAAAAATTGTTCTCACAAGTACAGCCCACACCTTACGAAGGGCTTTATCTATGTAATTTAATTCCTTCTTTTTTTTTTTTTTTTTTTTTGTCAGTGGAAAATGTCATGACGCCATTTCTAACCTTAGGTCCCTAGGCGGGACCCGGAAAGAAATGTGTAAACGCCAGAAATCAAAGAAAATAAAAATAATAATAATAATAATAATAATAATAATAATAATAATAATAATAATAATGATGATGATGATGATAATAGTACATTTTATACGTTATATTTTCTAGATTTTTTTATAAAAATGGTCATATAGAAATGTTATAAAACCGTTTCTATATCTTAGATCTCTGGTTGGGACCCGGAAAGAAATACTAATACACCAGAAGTCAAAAGAAATACTATTACTACTACTACTATTACTAATAATAATAATAATAATAATAATAGATGACGAACGAATATAAATACTAATATTAATTACTATATGCAGTTAAATGTAAATAATAAAATATTAAAACAAAATATGCAAATATATGTAAATACAGTATTGTGATGTGCGTTTCAAAGTCAGCGTTTGACCCTTCCTTTATTCACCAAAAATAAACACTGCTTCCAGCGAGATTCGAACTCACGACTTCTGATTTACGAGACCAGCGCTCTAAACCTCTGAGCTATGGAGGCAGCCGGTTTTAAGATTCGCATCTGCATATAAGTAATAATAAATATATAATCTCATTATTTAAAGAAATTTATTTTGGTTATAACAAATGATCAGTGCAAAATCTTATGAAGCCAATTTTGTACCTTTGGTCTCTGGTTGGGACCCTGAATCAAATGTGCATACAACAGAAATCAAATGAAATAATAATTATAATAATAATAATAATAATAATAATGACAATGGTAATAGTACATTTCATATGTTATATTTTCTATATTTTCTTTTTAAAATGATCAGAGAAAATGTTATGAAACCATTTCTGACTCTTAGATCTCTGGTTGGGAGCCGGAAGGAAATGCGTATACAAGAAAAATCAAAAGAAATGCTATTACTACTACTGCTACTATTACTACTACTACTACTACTACTACTACTACTACTAATAATAATAATAATAATAATAATAATAAATAATGACCGAATATAAATATTAATATTAATTACTTTATGCAGTTAAATATAAACAAAATAAGCAAGTATATGTAAATGCAGTGCTGTGATTGGAAATTCAAAGTCAGCGTTTGAATCTCGCTTTATTGACAAAAAACAAAAACAACAAATTTACGAGACCAACGCTCTCAACCCTGAGATATGAAGGTAATGGGTATTCGGCTTTTTCATCTGCATATAAAAAATAATAAATACATAATCGCATTATTTAAAGAAATTTATTTTGTTAATCACAAATGATCAGTGGAAAATCTAATGAAGCCAATTTTTGACCTTTATAATAATAATAATAATAGTACATTTCATGCATTATATTTTCTCATTGTTTTCGCCTGGCATTTGATCGACGTCACTTCTCATATCTGTTGAAAAAGACACGGTTCTAAGGGGGTAGCAATTTTTGGAATACCTCCCCAAATGTCATGCACGAAATTTGCTTAACGCGTTCATTTTTTGTTTTCAAATTCGATCTCTTCCTGATTCGGTCTCTTCAAGTGACACATTTGAAATATGAACATTTTTCGTACACAACGCTCTTGACAGAAGCTTCTTCGTCCTGGACATGACGATAAACTACATCCGGCAGCAAGGCCTCTGATCGGGAGAATTAGAAGTTTTGAGGTGCGTTGAACCACCTCTTAATTGCTGTTCTTCCCAGCTCCACCCTGACCTGGAATTCTAGCACCTACCAGGGTCCGAGCTATGAACAAATAGCGAAAGCCCAAAACAAAAAACAAGACACTATGTAAGTATAAAAATACATATTTATAGCAAAATGACCAGAAATACATTTTATCTGTCGTTGAATGCATCCAGTTGCGTTCAAAATACTTAGATTTCTGAATTTAATAACCAATTAAAGATTGATATTTCGCTAAACAAAATCAACCAACCAACATGAACTTTCATACATTATTCGGACTATTGTCCTCATCTTTGTCGCCATATTTATCACAACGTTGTACGCTCCGGCCTTCTTCAGGTGGTTGGAATGTGGAACTGAATCCTTTATTTCGCTCACTGGGGTAGACTGTTCTAGTTCCACGTGCCATGTTTAATGGATGTCAGTTAGTTATCTCCTGTTAATTCCCCTCTCCAAGTTCTCCACTACCTTAACCGGGTATTGAACTCACACTCTTTGGGTCCTGTGCCATACAGATCAAGGACACATGGCACAGTGGATAAAGGCGTTGGTTAGATCCAGTATAGTGATTTTCTAGGCCTAGTTTACACGTGGCACAAGGCCGAATGTACGGGGCATCCAGTAAGGATCGAACTAACTACTCAGTCGTAATTGATCTAGCAAGACAAGCTTTCTAACCATTACTCCACATCGAGGTGCCCATATATATAGTGATTTTCCAAGCGTAGTTTAGATGTGGCACATAGCCAAAAGGTATGCGGTACCCCGTGAGGATCGACTCAGTTGTAATTGTTCATAGCGAGACAAGCTTGCTAACCATTACACCGCCTCGAGGTTCCCACAAAAGCTGAGTATTATCTACCATGTATTTCATTGTGAAAGCAAAATAACATATATCTTATTTTTTATTAATTCAAAGATTAAATATCGACATTAAATATAGACATAAGTAGTTAATATGCAGTTAAACAAACCAAACACAATTTTATTTTCTCAATATATAACGAAACAATAGTTACTGTTCTCTCTCTTCTCCCTCTCCCTCCCTTTAAATAAAGAAATGGACAGATGTATATGCCTGTATATCTCAGAGGTTTAGAGCACTAGTCTCGTAAACCAGGAGTCGTGAGTTCGAATCTCACTGTAGGCAGTAGTAACCATTTTTTTTATAAGTAAGAAAATATTCTGAACATTGATTATAAATTCTTATCACAGTCCTCCACCATTAATATTATTCTTATTTTTAACTGCACAAAATCTATATTATTGTTGCATACGTAATTATTGATTTTAATCCTACTGGTAAATGTTAGTTGGGATGTAATGGCTAACGGATCTGACTGAGAAATCGGAGAGCCGAGTTCGAATTTCAGTCAGATTCGTTAAATTTACTTTCGAGCAAACACCTTTCGTAAGGTATGAATTGATATCTACTCCCTCCAGCTATGGGTTGAATAGTCGCTCAGACTGTGTCCTATGGCCTTGGTTGGCAACCAGTCTACCTCATGAAAAAATGGTAACCTGCTGCGGTGAAAAATCTTCTCCCTAGTAAACCATGAATCGAAGGATATGACCACCCAAACGTGTATCGCGTGTGACGCATATATGTATTATGTATTATTTATATATTCCATAATTTGACTGGAAGTATTCTAGATTTTCCATGTTTTGATTTGGAAGGCAAAATATTCAGGAAAATGGCTTAAACATTATTCGCATATATAAATTAAAATATCATCGTTATTTTTAAATAAATAATATTGTTTATTATATTACGATTAGAGCATAAAAATGTAGAGGGAAATGTCATAAAAACATTTCTGACTTAAGGTCTTTGGTTGGGACCCGGAAGAAAATGTTTATACAACAGAAATCAAAAGAAATACTACTACTACTACTACTACTAATAATAATAATAATAATAATAATAATCAATAATGAATGAATATAAATAATAATATTAATTCCTCTTTGCAGTTAAAAGTAAATAATAAAATATTAAAATATTAAAATAAAATATGCAAATATATGTAAATGACAAAAAAAAAGACAAAACAACTCTGGCTCCAGTAAGAATCGAACTCACGACTTCTGGTTTACAAGACCAGTGCTCTAAAACACTGAGCTATGGAGGCAAGCGAAACCCGATTCTTTTTCATGCATCATTCACCAAAAAAGTAAACACTGCCCCCAGTGAGATTCGAACTCACGACTTCTGATTTACGAGACCAGCGCTCTAAACCTCTGAGCTATGGAGGCAACCGGTTTTCTGATTTCGCATCTGCATATAAGTAATAATAAATATATATTCTCATTGTTTAAAGAAATTTGTTTTGCTTTGCACAAATGATCAGTGGAAAAGCTTATGAAGCGAATTTTTTTACCTTTGGTCTCTGGTTGAAACCCTGAATCAAATGTGCATACAACAGAAATCTAAGGAAATAATAATAATAATAATAATAATAATAATAATAATAATAAATTGTAAAATACTTCAGTGACGACATAGGTATGGACTTCGGATTAGATAAATGTGCAAAAGTAACATTCAAGAAAGGTAGAATTACATAAACACCCTTAATACATTTAGATTTTGTCACAAAGATTAGGAACTGGAGCATGATGAAGCTTATATGTACCTAGGAATTAGCTCCTTAGATGGCATACAACACCCCAAATGAAGGAAAAAAAGAAAAAAGTACTACAGGCGTGTACGTCTGGTACTAAATATAAAATAAACTCAAAAAAGAGAATATCAGCTATAAACACATTGGCTGTCCCTGTGGTGCAATACAGCTTTAATGTCCTTAACTGGACCATAGCTGAAATTAAGCAAATGGACGCCAAAACGAGAAAACTTGTCACTTGCTACCGCATGCATCATCCTAAAGCTGATGTTGATCGTCTGTATGTGCCCAGATCCGAAAGAGGCAGAGGATTAATTCAACTAGAACTGTCCTACAAAACTACAACAATTAGCCTCCAAAGATATTTGGAAACTACAGAAGACTGGATGATGGGATGCGTCAAGGAACATGAAAATAGTAAGCGTCTTTACTCCCTAATGAAAGAAGCCAACAAATTCACAATGGAGTTTCAAGTGGGCGTAGAAATGCAAGTACAGCACAATACACCGGCTGAAACTGCAAAATACTTAAAAAAGACAGCAAAGACAAATGCAACCGACCAGATACAGAAGCGATGGCAAGATAAACCGCTTCATGGCCAATACTCTGCCCGTACCGAACAAGCTGACGTAGACAAAACCCGTACCCATCAGTGGCTACGTAGTGCAGGGTTGAAAGCGGAAACTGAAGGTTTTATCCTTGCTGCACAGGAGCAATGCTTGTTAACTAGGAATTATCAAGCACATATACTAAAATATTGTGTTAGCCCAAAATGCATATTCTGCAGTTGCGTTCAAAATATTTAGATTTCGGAATTAAATAACCCATAGAGATTGATATTTCGCTAAACAATATCAACCAACCAACATGAAATAACCCTTTCATGTCATCAATCCATATAATATCCTACAATTTCGTAAAGAAATCAAACTCTATTCCGAAATATAACTTCAACAAAATTACAACATAAAACAGACATACCACCGCCTCTCGTAATTATGTCTACGCAAACATGTCTATGCACAAAAGCTGAGTATAATGATTTTCTAGGCCTAGTTTACAGGTGGCACAAGGCCGAAAGTATAGGGGCACCCAGTAAGGTTCGAACTCAGTACTCAGTCGTAATTGATCTAGCAAGAGAAGCTTTCTATGGTGATTTTTTAAGCCCGGCTTACATGTGACACAAGGCCGAAAGTATGGAGCACCTAGTGAGGATCGAACTCACTACTCAGTCGTAATTGATCTAGCAAGAGAAGCTTTCTAACCATTACTCCACATCGAGGTGCCCATATATATAGTGATTTTCCAAGCGTAGTCTAGATGTGGCACATCGCCAAAAGGTATGCGGTACCCCGTGAGGATCGACTCAGTTGTAATTGTTCATAGCGAGACAAGCTTGCTAACCATTATACCGCCTCGAGGTTCCCACAAAAGCTGAGTATTATCTACCATGTATTCCATTGTGAAAGCAGAATAACATATATCTTATTTTTCTTAGTTCAAAGATTAAATATCGACATTAAATATAGACATAAGTAGTTAATATGCCGTTAAACAAACCAAACACAATTTTATTTTCTCAATATATAACGAAACAATAGTTACTTGTCTGTCTCTCTCTCTCTCTCTCTCTCTCTCTCTCTCTCTCTCTCTCTCTCTCTCTCTCTCTTCTCCATCCTTTTAAATAAAGAAATATGAAGTTACGCATGCCTACATAGCTCAGAGGTTTAGAGCACTGGTCTCGTAAACCAGGAGTCGTGAGTTCGAATCTCACTGTAGGCAGTGGTAACCGATTTTTTTTTTTTTAAGTAAGAAAATATTCTGAACATTGATTATAAACTCTTATCACAGTACTCCCCCATTAATATTATTCATATTTTTAACTGCGCAAAATCTATGTGTGTGTGTGTGTGTGTGTGTGTGTGTGTACGTTTATATATTGGATCGGATTTCCTACATTTTTCAACCGATTTCAACAAAAAATTCACTTTTTTTTTGGCAGGTAGTGTTTCTTATTGTCTTGCACACTTTTTTTCTTTATTTTTTGCATTCAGAATGCTTTAAAATTCCATTTACAAGACAAATGTTTATAATAAAATTCTAATCAATCGGTAGACTCATAACGATTGAAAACAATGTTTTTGTTTGAATTTGGGTTTGACCAATTCATAAAAAAACAAAAAAACAAAACAAAACAAAAAAAAACAATTAAGGCATGCGTGTCCGTCAACCTTAAACAATAATCTTTGTCAATTTTATTTTTCAGTCTTTATGATGGTCGATACTTGATCTATCTCTTACTGTTACATCCCCGGGCAACACCGGGCTCTACTGCTAGTACCAAATATGACTTGATTTATGTGGGCTGCACAACGGAAAAATTAAATAAAAGATTCAATGGAGATTGGATTGATGTCAGACACAATGACGTGACATCAACGGTGCTTGGTGAACATTATATTACAAACGACTGTAATTTTGACAAACATCTTAAGGTGTACATTGTGAAAAAATATTCAGTATCTAAGGACTTATCTTAAAACGCACGAAGAGAGTTACATATGCAAATTACTAACTTCCGGAAAATAAACAGAATGACAGGAGAGTTCCACAAGATTTATACTAAGCTGTTTCCTCTAAAGTAACTAATCAACTAACGGAAAATTCCAAGATGAACATGATCACCATCATATTAAACACGTTTCAGTTGTGTGCCTTCACGCAGGAGGCGTTTCATTCGTTTTGACGCGTTGATTACCAGTACGGCCGTGTTTTCATTGTAAGACAAGCAACGTTTGTACAAAGACTTATAATTTTCTGTTCACTACGTCTTGAAAATAGTTTTGTACACTCCGCCTTGAAATTTTTTTTTTTTTTTAAATGTAACTTGAAGACGGATATATTGTCGAAATATTGTTTAACATTTTCAAACACTGTGACTTTTCTTTTTCTTAAATCGCGCTCTTCCCTTACGTGTTGAAAAATATGGGGAAAATTACGGCATTCATTTTGTTTATTATTATTATTATTATTATTATTATTATTATTATTTTCTTTGATTTCTGGCGTTTACACATTTCTTTCCGGGTCCCGCCCAGAGACCTAAGGTTAGAAATGGCATCATGACACTTTCCCTTCGTAAAGTGTGGGCTGTACTTGTATTATTAGCATTATTATTATTATTATTATTATTAGCATTATTATTAGCATTATTATTATCGTTATTATTATTATTATTAGCATTATTATTATCGTTATTATTATTATTATTAGCATTATTATTATTATTATTATTAGCATTATTATTATTATTAGCATTATTATTAGCATTAGCATTATTATTAGCATTATTATTGTTGTTGTTGTTGTTGTTATTTCCTTTGATTTCTGGCGTGTACACATTTCTTTCCGGGTCCCGCCCAGGGACCTTAGTTTAGAAATGGCATCATGACACTTTCAACTGACAAAAAAAAACAAAAAAAAAAACACAAAAACACACATATTTTACATAGATAAAGCCCTTCGTAGAGTGTGGGCTGTACTTGTGAGAACAATTTTTTGTATTTCTTTGAAGCATGGGCTTCCAGGAATCACTTCTACTGCAATCTTTTCCAACCAATCCTAGGGCTCCAACTACAACAGGGATTGTTGATGTTCCCATGCACCACAATTTTGAGATTTCTATTTCAAGGTCCTTGTATTTTGACAACTTTTTGAATATCTTCAAAGATACATTGCAGTCTGCAGGGACTGCCATATCAATAAAGAGACACTTTTTTTTGTTTGTGGTCTTTAATAACAATATCTGGGCGATTGGCTTTGATTGTTCTGTCAGTGTGTATTGTGTAGTTCCATAGAATTGTAACAGGTCCTATCTTCGTAACCGGGTCTGGGTGGTATTTATACCATTATTATTATTATTATTTTTATTATTATTATTACTACTACTTTTTTGTGTTATGTTTCCTGTTTTGTATCCTGTAGAAACGGGTTCAAACTATGGTCCTTAGGCCTTATAAAAGAATTGTCATTTAATTGATAGCACGTTTATTAGTATATGGGATGTTCCTAGTAGGGCGATCTTCTGGGCAACTTGCATGTTGATGTACCTGGGACACTCTTAATAAAATTGTCCATTTTTTTTCACTTGAACCAGGGCTCCGATTACTATTGGTACAATCTCAGTCTTCATTTCCTAGATCCTATTTGATATAACCTATTGATTTTATATTAAACACAATTTTACTTAATTTTAATATAAATTATCTAAATACGATTTATTTTTAATTCATTTAAATATATCTTATTTTGAAATATAACTTGTCTTTGGCAGAGTATTTTTAAGTAGGATTTTGTATTTTAAAACAACTTTATATAATTTATGTTTTGTTTTTCTAAAACACTTTGGTTCCTCTCTTAGATTTATATTAACATATACATACAACCCCAATTTAATGTCATAAAGTTAATATCCGGGTTAATTTTATAAAACCTCTTCCCTTGAAAACTAATGTCTTCCACCCTCTGACCACTGTCTCGTGCCTTTCGCATGACTGAAACATTGAATTGGATAACTTCTATATTAGTTTTTCGACGATTTTTTTTTTTTTTTTTGTAGCTATCACAGTTAAATTTCTAATTCCGACACGAACTCAGTCTATACCGGGGTTGAATAAAACTGACGAATCTCCTCGGTTGAATTAAGCCTGTTCCCCATATGAGGTAATTTGGGATTTTATTTTGTACTAATTATTAACTCTGTCATAATAAATACATGAGCCCTTTTTGTGGATCAGTTTTAATATTTTATATTACTAGGATCCACTTGGATTATATACCAACGGATTTATTACCGTTAATATATATATGTGTGTGTGTGTGTGTGTGTGCCCGCGCGTGTGTGTGTGTGTGCGAAAAGTGTGCATATAAATCTAAATATATATATATATATATATATATATATATATATTGTGTATATTTAGGCAGCAATTTTTCATTAATGCATGTTTCATTAAATAATATAAACAACACAACTATACTTAAACATGAAAACAATATACAAAAATTAAAATATCTTGAAGTTATATGCATAAAACAGTTGAAACCTAACCTGAACAAAATAAACTATGAAATCCTCACAAATGTTCTTAAATGCCTATAATTGATAACAGAAGCTATTGGTTTATACAACGGCTTCCCATACTTAATACTTCTCGTTTTCACTCACGCGTGGTTATGTATAACGTCACGAGCTGCGACGCGATTTTCGCTTCCGCGTCTCGTATATACAAGTTTATCGTTACTTTGAAAGCAGCACGGGCGGACTATCATTATTGTTTCGTACGTGTGTTGTTTCATTTATTGAAATTGTCAACTTTGATAATGGCTTATGTAAGTATGGGTTTAAAAAGCGATGATTAGAACTGTAATAAAATCTAATCATATGATGAAAATGAATTCATACATTTTCTTTGTTCTTGAGAATTGACAACAAAACATAATAAACACTATTTATCTATTGTTTATTGGAATGGTTGTCAAAATATCGGCTAATTGCCAATTGATTCGAACTTTATAAAATGGTAAATAATAAGGATTTCCTTATAGTTGGTTCACATATTTCAATAATTTAGTAAATTTATGAATAAAATATTGTTTTGATATTGATTTCTTTATAATTTGGTAAATGATAAATATTGCATTAGTTCCAATTGTATTAGTGTTTGGAATGTTGTAAATATAAAACTGTCCTTGTAAACTGTTATGGGACCTTACCCATAATAACATAATGGACTATTCCATACGTAATAAATACTGCGCCTCAAGAGGAAGCAGGGAGTTCAGTCTGAAGTCGGGCGACCGGCTGACCGGCTGACCGGTTGAACTCTCTGCCTTGGGGGGGGGGGAGGAACCCGAACGAGGCTACGCCGAAGGGCGGAGTCTCTTTCGACCCTGAACACGTTTATACCGGGTCAAAGGGCATATTTTTGGCCGAGCCCACGGGCTCGGAGATCCCACGTTAAACCGGCCTTGTGCCACATGATGCCATCGTGCGTTGACTAAATACCGTTCCGTCAGAAGTCTAGAATTCCGTCTGAAGAATGGAGTTCAGTTCAGTTCAGTCTGAAGTCTGGAGTGAAGTCCGTCAGGAGTCTGTTAGTCAGTCAGAGCGAGTCAGTCAGTCAAGTCAGAGGCAGTCCGAAACAGAGTCGCGTTCAGACAATTACTACTAAACCTGATTGTTCGTGCTAACACTTTTCTACCTCTCTGTATATATTCCTGTTTGTAATATATCTGTGTTGTTCCATATCCGTATTCGAGTTCTTCTTTATTGGTTCTACCTTGGACTATCATCCGTTGTACAAGGAACCGGACCATAACATAAACAAAAAAAATCTAATTGTTTAACATCTTTGTTGTAAATTCTCAAGAAAAAAAAATTAGAAATTCACTGTCATGTGATTAGGTTTTATTCCGAAATTTAGATTCTATGATAAATATCCAGAAACAATCTTGTATCAGTTTGCCCGGTATTAGCACCCAATGAATATAAAATTCGTCATGATAAAGTGTACCAGCTTTTATGGGAAAGAAACTGGCCTGGGCTATCAGGAGTCTCTACAATGAATCTATCGGAACCTTTTCAAAAAAATATGGCTTTCGGAGTGTAAAAGAGAAACATCGGTCGCAAGCTACAAATCCTTAAATGGTAGGAAATGATCATTAGAAACAAATAATTTACTGCTAAACAGCTACGTATTATCCAATTCCCTATCTGGCTCCGGCTGCTCGCCAGTCTCCTTAAAGATGAAGAAGAAACAAAAACGTGGTAGTTGGGTCCTGGAAGAGGAAGATAAGCGTGACATCTTTTCTAAATCAAAATTATAAACGCTTTTTTTCTTTTACTGAATTTAGAAATAAACAGTCAGTGACTTTTAAGCAGAAGAAGAAATCTGGCTTTCACATCGCCATAGCTCACTGGTTTAGAACACTGGCCTTGTAGACCAGAGACAATTAGTTCGGATTTCTCTAGTAAACTTTACATTTTCTATTCTCCAAATACTAATTATTTTCTTTCTGCTTATGCCCAATAAACTCAGAATATATATATATATATATATATATATATATATATATATATATATATATATATATGTATGTATATGTATATATATATATATATATATATTTTTTTTTTAAATATGATTCCTTCTCTACATAAGAGTTCTCATGTTTCAAAAACAAGAGCTTAAAACAATTGAATTAAAGTATCAAACCCTGTTTCATCCTCAAGTGAATTTTTGGAATTTCGCTTGAGGATTATATAGGACTTGATACTTTAATTCAATTTAATTCTAATAATTATATTGAAGTTTTCAGCTCTTGTTTTTGAAACATGAAAACTCTCATGTAGCGAAGGAATCATAAATTGCAGATACTTATTTGTATTTTATAATGAATCTCTAAATACATAACAGAAGCAAAAGAACAAAAGTGGCAGCAATATTCAATATGATTAAGAAAAAGAGAACGCTATTATGGTGAAAGAAGAATCAAAGAACAGGAATTAAAAAAACAGATGATACCAAATGACACGCCATTTATATTTTTGAAGATCAATTTTTATCGGCTTATCAACACTTTGCAGATTATTTGAAGTCAGAAGAAGTAAGATTTTTGGTTTTGTTTTTGGAGATAATAATGATTTTATTGTTACAAGTCTTACTATTTAAGCCATAGATGGGGGAGAAGAGATGAATGCATACCCTTCCCACGGGTGATTGGAACTCGGCTCTTCGATTAATAATTCCGAGCCATTATCCATTACACCACCCGCACATCCAATCTTACATCACCTGGTATATCCAAGCTGTCACCCATGTATGTTCTGGGTATTGACCAGTCTAGATATTATTTAACTTCGGTGACTATACGAGATGCGGTGTTTCAACGTAATATGACCGCAATCATTCTCAAAAAAAATTCGCTTGAGGATGAAACATAGCTTGATAGTTTAATTCAATTTAATTTTAATAATTATATTGAAGATTTCGGCTCTTGTTTTGGAAACCTGAGAACTCTTATGTAGCGAAGGAATCATATTCTTTGCAAAAATAATTATAATTTAGGCTCTACTTTTGTATTGAGCACTGCTTTTAAAAAATTTAAAAAAATACTAAAGAACTTCGGATTATTTACCTAACGAGTTCTTTCCTATTTTCTATATATTTTACACACACACACACACACACACACACATATATATATATATATATATATATATATATATATATATATATATATATAATCCCAGACAATGATGTGGTTGCACGTGATACAAAGTGTATGTTGAAATTTTATGCTATTTCATTTTTGAAATATGCATTTTTGGCATCTAGTCACACTGATTTCATTTCGTTGCTATTCGTTCAGTTTGTTTTTATAATTTTTTCTTATATCCCCCATTATGATAATAGAAGATCTGCCAAGAAAGGCGAAATGTTTTAAGAACCTGGAAATAGATTTTCATAAAATTCTTCTTGATATATTTATTTTCTTGCTTATTTCATTTTCCGTCATTTGCAAATAAGTATTGAAATATACCAGATCAAGTAAGACTTTTGGTTAACGAGCACACAACAAAGAGAATGTCTAATATCGAGAATGTTTAACATCGAAAAACATAAGAAAAATTAATTCCTTTCAATAATATGTGTAAATATCCACTCTTTGCCTGATGAAGGTCGCGAGACCGGAAACACGTGTAGTAAAATTATGGAAAATAAAGCGTAATATATATTTTTTAAAAAATTAACATTACAACCAAAAACGTTTGCAGTTTCTCACTTCTTTTAATATCCATCTTTTCTCACGTTGGAACAACTATAACCTCTTCCCTTTACATAAATATATACATATATATATATATATATATATATATATATATATATATATATATATATATATATATATATATATAATTTATTAGCCATTTTCATAGTGCTCGTAGATGTTATATTTTCAAATATTCACAACATTTTTTTTACATATATTTACTCCGACTGCCTTACATGGAACAAAGTTAAAAAGACTGCAAGAAAAATTGTTTCAACACAATTTTCCCGTAAAACAGAGGCGACAATAATTGACTATCAGTTTTTCGAAATAAGGTTCATTTTTTTGTTTGTTTCGAAATGAACTTTAAACAAAAGCTGGTTCTTCACTGTTTCAAGACATATATATATATATATATATATATATATATATATATATATATATATATATATATATATATATATAACTCTCTACATTTTCATGTAGGGTTATCTTTGGCACGAAAATATTGACTTTTGTGAAAGATGTCAAATAAAACTAAAAAATGTGTTTCTCAGTGCAAATGCATCGCTACGCTACCGAAACACCGAGACTGGTCAATACCCAAAACCTAGATAGGTGACAACTTAGGAATACCAGGTGATATCAGCTTGGATGTGCGGGTGGTGTAATCGATAATGGCTCGGAATTATTAATCGGAGAGCCGAGTTCCAATTCCAGTTGGGTTCGTTATATTTACTTATGCGCAAATACTCGCGGGAAGGGTATGGATTAATCTCTTCTCCCCCAGCTATGGGTTAAATAGGCGTGTAACACTAAAATCATTACTATCTCAAAAACCAAAAAAAATCTTACTATCTAAAAATATTTTCTGACTTTAAATAACCTGCAAAAGATTGATAAGCCGTATAAATTTGATCCTCAAAAATGTAAATGGCGTGTCAATTGGTATCATCTGTCTTTTTATATCCAGTTCTTTGATTGTTCTTTCACCATAATGGCGTTTTCTTTTTCTTAATCATATTGTGTATTTAGAGATTCTTTTTAAACTATAAATAAGAATCTGCAATTTTAATGGTCATGACCGAGCATCTCGCTTTTAATCATTTTCTTTTAACATCAAAGATTTTCATTCGCCGAATTTAGAAATAATTAGTAAATAGTTTTTTTTTTTTTTATGTGTATGAATGCTGCACACATGTCGCCATAGCTCAGAGATTTAGAGCACTGGTCTGGTAAACCAGGGGTCGTGAGTTCGAATCTCGCTGGCGGCATTTGTATGATTTTAATCAGCAAATATTTTCGTTCTACATATACCCACTACACATTGGAAATATATATATATATATCCAACAGACGTAGATGTAGTTGCATTTGAAGCAAAGCAGACTCTGAAAACATGTTTGTTTTTTTTGTTTTTGTTATTTTCTAAATATGCATTTTTGGGATCTAGTCTCACCAAATTCCCTTCGTTGCTAAGTATTGTAATGATTAGCAAGTCTCCCTAAAACAATTACGAATGAGTAATGAATTCGATACTCATTGGGTACCCCATACTTTTGGCCTTGTGCTACATCTAATCTACCTTGGAAAATCGATATATATATATATATATATATATATATATAATATATATATATTTATATATATATATATATATATATATATATATATATATATATATATATATTATATATAAAAAAAAAAAAAAAAAAAAAAAATAAACGCTTTTTTCTTTTACTAAATTTAGAAATAATCCACTATAAGACTTTATTCGGGAAACGAGCGTCCTCGCAACTGCCACCATAGCTTATAGGTTAGCGCACTGGTCTCGTAAATTACGTGTCGTGAGTTCGAATCTCACCGATTGCATTTGCGTTTATGTAAGGTGCAAATACTCGCTATTTTCTTGCTTCTTATTATTCATACATATGCATGTCAACCAGACGGTGATGTGATTGCATGTGAAACAATTGCAGCGCTGAAATTTTAAGTTGGTTACTTTTTTTTAAATATGTTTTTTTTTTTTTGTGATCTAGTCACAGCTATTTCACGATTAAGAAGCGTCGGCCTCTATAGCTCAGTGGTTTAAAGCACTGGTCTCGTAAACCAGGGGTCGTGAGTTCGAATCTCACTAGTGGCAATTTCTTCATTCCGCAATCTCTTCTTTTATGAGTGAGATGCTCAAAATGGTAACCACTTCCTTCGCTCATTCGTTTATTTCAAGTGTGTGTGAGTATATATATATATTTCATTTTCTCACATCTGCAAATAAGTATATTTCAAGTGTGTGTGTGTATATATATTTGTGTTTGTGTATGCATGAAATAAACGAATGAGCAAAGGAACTGGTTTTGAAACATGTGTATATATATATAAATATACTAGCAGTAGAATCCGACGTTGCCCGGGGATGTAACAGTAAGAGATAGATCAAGTATCGACCATCATAAAGACTGAAAAATAAAATTTACAAAGATTATTGTTTAAGGTTGACGGACACGCATGTCTTAATTAGTTTTTTTTTTTTACGAATTGGTCAAACCCAAATTCAAACAAAAAACATTGTTTACAATCGTTATGAGTCTGTCGATTGGTGAATAGAATTTTATTATAAACAATTGTCTTGTAAATGGAATTTTTAAAGCATTCTGAATGTAAAAAAAAAAAAAAAATGTGCAAGACAATAAGAAACACTACCTGCCAAAAAAAAAAAGGTGAAGGTTTGTTGAAATCGGTTTGAAAATGTAGGTAGCCTTTCTCTGTAATCTTTTTACAATTTATGATTTTTACTTATTGAATACAGTAAAAAAAAATTGCATATTTTGCTTGTGGTGATTCATAATTAGAATTCTGATTTGAATATATTTTCCACTCGTTGTTTCTAATACAAAAATATTAACTTTATTTGGGTTTATTAATTTATTACAAGTACTGTGTTCTTTCCTTAATAATTATCATCTTCGAAATATTGTTGTTTTTTGTCTATCAGATTTCTTACGTTGGCATTTTTAAATTATTTCTTAATATTTTCTTTTAAATATTGAATTAATTTCAAATAGAACCAATGCCTTATTGATCTGCCTTGTAACAAATTGCAAAGGGAATTGTAAAAACGGCCCTAAAGTACGTGGAATTATCTTTCCCTAAAGATAAAGAATTATCCGATTTTTCGATTTGTACAATCAGTAGAGATCGTTAGATTATTGTTTAAGTTGACGGACACGCATGTCTTTGTTTTTTTTTTTTTACGAATTGGTCAAACTCAAACAAAAACATTGTTTTCAATATCGTTATGATGAGTCCCCGATTGAATAGAATTAGAATTTTATTATAAACAATTGTCTTGTAAATGGAATTTTAAAGCATTTTGAATGTATAAATAAAGAAAAAAAGTGTGCAAGACAATAAAAATACTACCTGCCAAAAAAAAAAAGTGGATGTTTGTTTATCGGCTGAAAAAAATGTAAGTAATCCGATCCCATATATAAAAGGAACACACACACACACAACCTGGGTTTTTTAACCTAAGTCACTCCATGGAATCCTTCAAAACATAGAGCATAGTCTGATGAAAAAGACGCCAAAGTTTATGAAAACAAAATTTTATCGTCAAAATGCTTATGTTTTTTATGAAGAGGATAGACTAAATTTTTTTTAATTATTTTAAAAAAAATTTTTCCATCTTTTAGAATATTCTAAATTTTGATTTAAAAAAACCTTGTTTCTCTTTGTCGCAACAAGGGGTAGTAAATAACATAGATAATTTTAGCGCGTTTTTTTTGTATTTACACACATTAATTTGGAAAATCTTGCAAAAATAAAATAATTGTCAGATGTTAATGAAACTTTCAGAAACTATTCTGAGATGATCAAAATTATTATAAATATGTTTTTTTTTTTAAAGTCATGGCAGAAATATTTTTTTATTTTTAACACCCCATAACTAATTTTATGAAAAACTCTAGAAATTTGAGACCATCGGTTTTAGTGATTACAATAGTTAAAAAAGCACAAGGCTTTGAAGAATGTAAATCATGTTTTTTTTTTTTTTTTTGCCAACGTACCTGAAAATCAGTTGTGAATTGTAACATACAAAACTCAATAAAACAAATATATTATTTAGTTTCAAATGCTTTTATTTGTTTTAATTTGTTTTTATGAATATGGACAATATTTTCTGAAAGCAAAAATTTTTTAAAAAATTTAATTTTAAAAAATTATTTTTTTTCTTTAATTTTAAAAAGTTTTTAATTGAAATTTTAAAAATATTTTAACATTAGTTAAATGCAACATCAATTTTTCAAAATGTCCGTGTGAGATTGTCATTGTCTAGCCTTTGAAAATTGTATAATTTGGACCAATCAGATTAGCCATGGTAATTAAGAAATGTGATTTTGTGTTTATAGTCGGACAGTAATTATCAAGTACGGAAGACAAACAGAATACAATTTAGTTGCATTATTTGAGTTCAGCATTGTTCTCCGCTGTTAAGCCATTTACTTTTGCGAAACACGTATGGAGAAGTTAATTTGAGTTTTCAATTTCAACTGAGAAGGGTACGTACAATTAACAGTATCATCTTATGAAATTTAACTACTGCTAAACTTTAATTTATATGATCTTATTTTTATATTAATCTCAGTTATGACATTTTTTCATAAATGAAATATCAAAATTAATAATAAAATGAATGGAAATACAAATAACACAGTAAAATGTAATAAATGTACATAAAATTATAGTATTTTATGTACACTTCTGATAAAATTTCATAAGAAAGGTACCTAAATTAATTAGATACCTTTTTCTTTTTATGAAATTTAATCTCACTATTAACAGTCTTATTTTTAATTTCTTTATATTTTCCATAAAGCATCGTAAACGTAAAAATGAAAAAGCTACAAAAAAAAAAAAAAAATTAGAGCGCTGAAAGTTTTCCTTAAAAGTAACGAGGTAAATAATTTGTTCAATTAAATAATTTCACTTCCTTCCATCCGTAGAAAGAATTATCCTCCGTAAGTTATCTAAAAGTCATGAATGTGCCTTTCGTCAATCGTCAAGCGACGCGAAAGGATTGTTTTATTTTCAAATTACATTTTTTCGGCGAGAAGCTAAGTTAAGCTTGGTTCAAAATATTTTAAATAAACAGTATAATTTCTGTTTTTATTAAAATCAGTTTTGAAAAAATGATAATTGATTTTTAAAAGAATATCAAAGTCAGATTTTAATCTTTTTTATCAAATCGAAAAAAATGATTGAAAATAATTGATTATCTGTCCTTTTTTGACCAAAAAAAAACAATATTTTTAACGAAAATTTCAGACGTGCTAGGAACGATTAAAAAATGTGAAAAAATACCCCCAAAACACTTTGATCTTTCCTCTTTAATAATAATATGAACATTAGACGATAAATTTTGTTTTCGTCAAGTTCGGCTTTTTTTCATCATGCTATGCTCTTTTGTTTACATTTTCGTGGGTGAGTTGTCCCCCTTTCATTCTCACGATGTGTCTTAATCGTGTTTTCAAATTGATTTTCTTAAAAACAATTTTGTTTTTCCCATTTTTGGCGCCGTTAGAACCATCACAAGGTAATTTTATGTAGTCCTGTGAAGTTTTGTTGAAATCGGCTAAAAAATGTAGGAAATTCGATCCAATATATAAACGTTACAGACACACACACACACACAATCTGCGTTTTATAATAAGTAAGATATAGATATATATAAATATATATATATTTAATCGGTCGTCTTGTAGTCCCGTTAGTCGTGCGTTCGTCTCTGATGAAAATCAGCATTTTATCATGTTCACCTAATGTATGCTCTGATGCCGCCCCAAGACTTTCGATACTAGCGCAAGCCAGAGAGGATGCATGCCCAACGCAGTAATTCTCGTTTGAAAGCGGGCTGGGCTATTATCAAGCTGGCCTGAGCATTTTTTTTCACTGTATTGCCGATAAACAGACATTAAACTGCCCCTTCTATAACATTCGTTAGCGACGTGGATGCACTGAAAAAAATTCATATATTTCTTCTTATTTCGACATGTTTCACATATATTATATTGCGAAAGCGAACATAACATGGAGTAACTTGTAAATGTGAAGACGCGGTCAGTGTGTTCAAAGTCCATTTCGAAACAAGAAAAAAAAATGAACGTTATTTCGAAAACTGATAGTCAATAATTGTCGTCTTTGTTTTATGGGAAAAAAGAATATTCTCATACCAAAAGCAAAGAAGTAAAATCGCTGTGACTAGATCTCCTAAATCCATATTTAAAAACAGAGATAATTTATATTTTCAGTGTCGTCATTGCTTTACGTGCAATTATATCAATATCTGGTGGATATATAATTTTTCGGATGTCTTAAAGGAATATTTAGGAAAAAAAATGTGTATTTCCAAGTTAGAAAAATACCACTCAAGATTCAAACTCGTGAACACTGATTTACGAGGTCAGTGCTCTAAACCACTGAGCTATGGTGACGACCAAGCAGAGGCACTTCTTGCGAATAAAACCTATGAGTGATTATTTCTAAATTAAGTAAAATAAAAAAGCATTGATAAATTTTGATTCAAAAAAGGTTTCACGCCCATCTTCCTCTTCTAGCTTAAAAGTACAACGAATTGTTTCTCCTTCATTTCAAATGAGACTGGCCAGCACTCGTTGAAATACAGGAGATTAGATACTACATTGCAGTAGAGCAGCCATTTATTTGGTTTTAACGAACATTTCCTATCGCTTAAGGCTTTGTTTCCGAAAGGCATCTTCCTCTATTTCTATACGTTGCAGCTGGCCATTACTGTCCCCCACCCTTCACAATTGATCTGCTTGGCTTTTTTGGATCACGATTGATGACTTACGATTCGTACTGAATGTAAGAAATCTGTAATGATTTTTTTATTTAATCATTACACCCCAAGCAAGACAATATGGCTCAAGGTGGTACTGAGTGTAAGAGAATATGAGAAACAATTAAGAAGTCAGAAAATAATGATTGACATTGCATTTAAATTTAAATCTTTGAAGTTCAAATGATAATGTCTTGTCACCAATCTAGTCCTCCACTTAAATTCATAAAGTCCCAAAATATTTCGTAAAGGCCACAAAATAGTTTCCATCAAAGTATTCATAGAAAAGGCCAAGGGAAGCTACAATACGACGGCAGGAAAGTGACTAAAGCCGAGATGCAAGGTCAGTACCAATAACATTTCAGATTCGTCTTTTATTCGTTTATTTTATAAAGAATCTCTAAATACATAGCAGAAGCACTAGACCAGATGTGGTAGCAATATTCAAGACTTGGATGAATGTTAAAATTATAAATGTTTAAGTTAAATTGGGATGAGAACAATTACATATAAGTGAGTGTGTTTGTGTTTCAGAGAGATATCGAGAGTGTTTGTGTGTGTGTGTTCAAGTATATGTACAAAAAATAACTTTTAAAAAAATGTCACCTCTCAGATTCACACTAGCGATGTCTGCTTTACGAGAGCAACGCTCTCAACAGCTGAGCTATGATGCCAGACGTGTATTTCATTAATCTGACTTTAAAAAAAACCTCTGATTGATTACTTCTAAATTCGATTGAAGAAAAGTGTTGAAAATTTTGATTAAGATGAGATTTTTCACGCATCAAAGTGTTGACCCCAAATGTAGATTTTGTGTTGAAAACCATATTGTGTCCATCTGCAAGGTGTTAACACCAACTGAATATAAATTTCGGCATGATAAAGTGGGCCAATATCTGCACTGGAGAATGTGCAACTGCAACCGGTAGGAAGCAGTAAGAAATTGGTATGAACATCATCCAGACTCTGGTACGGAGATACGGACCTGTAAGAATTTTATGGATTTTTACTGTACACACAGACATAATCAAAATCACAATCAAAGCTAATCGCCCAGACACTGTCGTCAAAAACCACAAAAACAGAATCTGCATTTTTATTACCAAAACACCGAGGCTGGTCAATACCCAAAACCTAGATGGCTGACAACTTAGGAATACCAGGTGATGTCAGCTTGGCTGTGCGGGTGGTGTAATCGATAATGGCTCGGAATTATTAATCGGAGAACCGAGTTCCAGTTCCAGTTGGGTTCGTTATATTCGGGAAGGGTATGGATTCATCTCTTCTCCTCGCCCCAGCTATTGGTTAAATAGGCGTGTAACACTAAAATCATTATCTCCGAAAACAAAACAAAAGAAATTTTACTATCTAAAGAGATTTTTTGACTTTAAAA
The DNA here is from genome assembly GCA_903632075.3 of Acanthosepion pharaonis. Classification (NCBI taxonomy): domain Eukaryota; kingdom Metazoa; phylum Mollusca; class Cephalopoda; order Sepiida; family Sepiidae; genus Acanthosepion; species Acanthosepion pharaonis. The sequence goes on along the minus strand of CAHIKZ030005241.1, from coordinate 1,426,380 downwards.
AAACTGCAAAGGGTTGATAAACCTTAACAATCTAAACTTCAAAAATGTAAATGCAGTGTCATCTGGTAAAATCTGGTAACGCGACTGCCGCCGTAGCTCAGAGGTTTAGAGCACTGGTCTCGTAAACCAGGGGTCGCGAGTTCGAATCTCGCAGGTGGCATTTGTATATTTTTAGTCTGCAAATATTTTCGTTCTACATATACCCACTTTACTCTATATATATCTATATATCTCTCTCTCTCTCTCTATATATATATATATATATATATATATAAAAATAAACGCTTTTTTCTTTTACTAAATTTAGAATTAATCCGATATAAGACTTTATTCGGGAAAAGACGGTTCTCATAACTGCCGCCATAGCTCAGTGGTTTAGAGCACTGGTCTCTTAAATCAGGTGTCGTGAGTTCGAATGTCACTGGTGGCGTTTGTGTTTATCTATACTACTAATTTTCAAAACCTCATTCCTTCTTGTAATTCTCATATATGTATGTTCGCCAGAAGGGATGTGATTGCACGTGAAACAAATATGTTTTTTGGAGATCTAGTCTTCTTTGCTTTCCGTTCAGTTTGTTTTTATCATTTTTCTTATTAAATAAGAAAACTTCAATATAATTATTTGAATTAAATTGAGTTAAAGTAAGCTCTGTTCCATCTTCAAGCGATATTTTTTTTGGAATAACGTATTTCTGAAATTTACGTGTTTTAATAATTGAAATCAAAAATCAAAATTTCCATGGTAACAGCTAGGGCGAATTGTTTAAATTGGGTAGGCGTGTGTTGGGTGTTAATAATAAGTATCAGTATAGAGTTACTTTCATAGATGTCAAGTCAGAGAAAGGTGGGGGTGTCTAAATTTGAAACGGAAGATGTATTCACCCTCGTCTAGTTTGCATGTCTATGGAGATTTATTTATTTTTTTATTTTATTTTTTTATGAAAGGGATTTTTGTGCATATAAAAAAAAAAAAAAACTGCCGTAACGTTTGTTTTTTGACGACTTCATAAAGGGTTATCTTTTTTGTAGGGTATTTAAACTATTTATTTGGGCTATGGATTATGAAAGTTATTATATTGTATGCTTGTTCTTAGCTAATTATTCAGACCATGAATCTGATGATTGGGCTATGGATTAATCAAGTTATATTGTATGCTTGGTTTTTGCTAATTATTCAAACCGTAAATCTGATGATGACGACAAAAACCGTCTATTGTTTAATAGATTATTATTGTTTAGAAGTTTAGTTCTGTGCAATTTCTCATGGAGGCACAAAGGGCATGGGTCATCCCAAGTTTTACATGTTCTAGCCTTGTTTATGATTTTCCATTTTACTTTAGGTGTCCTATTTGTTTCTTTCAGATGCCAAAAATATTTAGATAGGGAAGATAGGGTAAATTACAAAAATACGTTATTCCAAAAAAAATTTCGCTTGAAGATGGAGCAGAGCTTACTTTAACTCAATTTAATTCAAATAATTATATTGAAGTTTTTCAGGTCTTGTTTTGAAACATGAGACCTCTTATGTCGCGAGTTGGAATCATATTTTTAAATAAATAATTATATTTATGCTCTACTTTTTGTATCGAGCACTATTTTAAAAATAATAACTAAAATACTAAGGAACTTTGGATTATTTACCTAACCAGTTCCTTCCTATTTTCTATATATTTTCATATATATATATATATATATATATATATATATATATATATATATATATCGGAATAAGAAGAAATATGTGTATTATTCAGTGCACCCTCGTCGCTACCGAATGTTACACAAGATCTGCCAATAAAGGTGAAATGTTCTAAGTACCTGGACAGAGATTTTCATGAAATTCTTCTTGATATATTTATTTTCTTATGTACATAATTTTCTTATATATTTCATTTCAACCATATACACACACACACACACACACACACACACATATATATATATATATATATATATATATATATATATATATATATATATATGTGTGTATACACACAAACATATATATACACACTTGTAATATACTTATTTGCAAATATGCGAAAATGAAATATATATATACACACACACTTGAAATATACTTATTTGCAAATATGCGAAAATGAAATATATATATATACACACACTTGAAATATACTTATTTGCAAATATGCGAAAATGAAATATATATATATATACATACATACAATTGAAATATAATTATTTGCAAATGAGGGAAAATGATATATACATATATATATATACGCTTGAAATAAACGAATGATCGAAGGAAGTGGTTATGATTTTGATCATCACACCCATAAAGATGTGACAGCTAAAAGAAGAAATTGCTACTCGTGAGATTCGAACTCACGACCCTGATTTAGGAGACCAGTGCTCTAAACCCCCGAGCTATAGAGACGGAGTGTTTCTTATTCGCATAAAAAGCTATGACTGATGATTTCTATGACTGATGTACGCGTGAGAATAATACAAAGGAAAAAAAAGGTGGTGACTAATTAATTCTAAAATCGATAATAGAAAATGATTGATAAATCTATAAAATTAATATGAACGTCAGTGTGTCACACTTTTTCAATTTTAAACCTAGAGGCCTTAGCCCAACATATCATACCATTTTGGAATCAGGCCAACTCCATGAGCAAATTAAAATCATTCCGGGTCGGATGTGGACCCTTAATCTTGAAATTTTGGATTTACAAGTTTTCATAACTGCAGTTGTTTTCGGCCATTTTTTACATGATTTTTTTGCGACGAATTTTTTTGTCCAATAACAGTTTTTATAACTTGGAAATAAATTTGGGAATAACCAAAATTAATTGCGAAATCCAACGAATATCACCCATGAAATTAAAGTAATTGTTTATACGGAAAGTAAGGGCCTACGTACATCAAATCATCTTTAACTTGAGTGGCGGCAAAAGAATTAGCATTAAAGAATTGTTGTCGAAGTCTCTGCCTTCGGAGAGCGTCTCATCTGGGGAAAACGAAATACATATATATACATATATACACACACACAATTGAAATAAACGAATGAGAGAAGGAAGTGTTCATCTATCATTATGAACATCTCACTCGTAAAAAATGTGATTGCTGAAAGAAATTGCCACTAGTAAGATTCGAACTCACGACCCCTGGTTTACGAGACCCGTGCTCTAAACCACTGAGCTATAGAGGCGAACGTTACACGGAAATAGAAAATGATTGATAAGCCTATGAAATAAATACCAACGTCAGTGCGTAACACTTTTTTAACTTCATTCCTAAAGGCCGTAGTCAAACATTTGTAATCAAATCGACTCGTTATTTTCGTTCTTTTTAATATCCACTAGATACCCGAAAGAAATATACATACATATATATTAATGCATGTTTCATTAAATAATATAGAAAAGTTTTGTTGATTTATTTTATGTCAGTTCCTTTCATATTGTCTGATAAGCTTAATAACATTATCATTGAAAGACGAAAGGAAATCACCATATTGATACATCCTTTAATCCAATCTAAGCTTTTGGCTTACATAAGCCCTTATCAAAGATGACAATTACATTTCAATATAGCAAACAACACACGGACGAAACAGTAATGATGGTCTGTTTTTGTTGCATGAAAAATTTCAAAGCAACGACAAACTCATGTATACGAGACGCGGAATCGAAAATGACCACGCGAGAGTGAAAACGAGAAGCATTAAGTATGGGTAGCCGTTGGTATAAACCAATGGCTTCTGTTATCAATTTTCATCATATATACATATATATATATATATATATACTCTTGAAATATACTTATTTGAAAATGTGGAAATATGAAAAATATTTATATTTACACACACACACACAGAGACACACACACACTTGAAATACATTTATTT
>CAHIKZ030005241.1:1390000-1417500 GCA_903632075.3 Acanthosepion pharaonis | reverse complement strand
TGGGCTAAATAGAAAGACTTGTAACAATAAAATCATTATTATCTCAAAAAAAACAAAAAATCTTATTTTTTCTGACTTCAAATAATCTGCAAAGGGTTGATAAGCCGTAAAAATTTGTTCTTCAAAAATGTAAATGGCGTGTTAGTTGGTATCATCTGTCATTTTAATTCCAGTTCTTTGATTGTTCTTTCACCATAATGGCGTTTTCTTTTTTTTCATCATAGTAAATATTGCTGCTAATCTGTTCCATTGCTTCTGCTTTAAATTTTATTACATTGTATTTTTTTTTATTTTTTTTTCTCCCCCTACTCGTCAGTGTGTTTGCCCATAGTTACATATTTTGTCCTAATCATTCTAACCTATCTGATGGTCCCGTTTCGAAAGAAAAATCAGAAAAAGGGGAAAATTGAAGGTCTTTGGCTAGATGCGAAAGTGTCTCGTCAGTATTCTCCTGATTTAGTGGCCGACTAGTCTTGCTTGATAAAATTTCTGAACTTGGAATTGTTTTCGCCACCATTCTTTCTCCTGTTGTTCGTAATTTTTATTGAAAGCATGCCTTCCAAGCCCACTATTTGGTGAGGGCTGTGGATTGGCCGTTGATCCCCCCACACCGGGTCGATGGTTGGACTTAAGGTAAGCTGTACATTCACTTGTTATCATGAGGAAGAAAGCGGACTAACACTCGCTGCCACGTATGATGGGCATTTATTATGACATGGCAATAAATCCGGATAACCTTATTTTCTTCAATTTCTTTTTAGAATAGACAATGGGACTTATACGAGTTAAAACTTAATGTTGCGAAAGGGTAAATGCAAGTGTCAGCCAGGACTCTTTGCAAATTACCTCCCCCTCTCATCATTACTTCTGTTTTTGTTGTTGTTGTATGTGTTATATGTAATAGTAGTAGGTAGGCTTTCCTACCGCCCGGTCCACACTCCTCCCCCTTCTCTTGGACATGAGTAGAGGCTTACGCCTTGTTTCTTGTTTAGGAAGGGGTTTCCGGTACTCTCTCTCACGGGCCTCTGTATCTCCAGTTGCGTTGATCTATCCACTACTCTTCTCCTCATCCTTTCTTCTATCACCCTATCTGAGCTTGCTCCAAATTTTTGTAACCCCTTGCGTCCTAGTGGTTTTCCGTCTTGCTTGGGTGAACCGCTTTTGTTCTTTAAATTTCTGTTATATTTAGAGATTCTTTATAAAATACAAAAAAGAATCTGCAATTTTAATGGTCATGACCATGCATCACGGTTTTTAGTCACTTTCCTTTAACACCAACGCTTTTCTTTTGCCAACTTTAGAAATAATCAATATTAAGCTTTTTTATGCACTATAAAACGCACTACAAAGCAGCCGCCATGGCTCAGAGGTTTAGAGCACTGGTCTCGTAAACCAGGGGTCGCGAGTTCGAATCTCGCTGGTGGCATTTCCCTATTTCTAAGATTTAATAGTTTTTGTTCAACTTATACTCACTAGACACCGATATGTATATATATATATATATCCACCAGGCATAGTTTTGATTGCATTTGAAGCAAAGTAGACGCTTAAATGCTTAACTTATGGCTAATTTTGAAACATGCATTTTGTGTCTCTTGACTTCATTGCTTTTAGTTTATTTTGTTTTTATCATTTTTCTTCTTGAATATCACACACTGTGATAATAAAAGATGAAATGTGAAGGTGAAATGATAAAAATGAAATGTTCTAAGAAATTGGACAAAGATTTTTATGAAATTCCTCTTAATATATATATATTTATTTTCAGATATATCTCATTTTCCCACTTGCAAGTAAGTATATTACAAATATATATATATATATATATATATATATATATATATATATATATATATATATATATATTAAATTAATTGATTTAAAATATTTTTTTCGCTACAAATAGTTCTTTTTCGCTACACCATGTTTCAAAGATGGAAGCTAAAAGCTCCGAATTTAATTTTGTAATTAAATTAAAGACATTAGTTCCATTTCATCCTCAAGCGAATTTTGGAGTAACTTTTCAAATTACTGGGTTTTAAAGACACAGCTAAAATCACGTTTCCATGGTTACAGATAATAATAATTAATAATTATCTGTAACCATGGACTGATGATTTCTACGACTGATGTACGCCTGAGAATAATACAAAGAAAAAAAAAGGGGGTGACTAATTAATTCTAAAATCGGTAATAGAAAATGATTGATAAATCTATAAAATTAATACGAATGTCAGTGTGTCACACTCTTTCAATTTTAAACCTAGAGGCCGTAGCCCAACATATCATACTATTTTGGAATCAGGCCAACTCCGAGAGGAAATTAAAATCATTCCGGGTCGGACGTGGATCCTTAATCTTGAAATTTTGGATTTACAAGTTTTCCTAACTGCAATTGTTTTCGGCCATTTTTTACATGATTTTTTGTGACGAATTTTTTTTGTCCAATAACAGTTTTTATAACTTGGAAATAAATTTGGGAATAACCGAAATTAATTGCGAAATCCAACGAAAGTCACCCATGAAATTAAAGTAATTGTTTGTACGGAAAGTAAGGGCCTACGTACATCAAATCATCTTTAAATTGAGTGGCGGCAAAAGAATTAGCATTAAAGAATTGTTGTCGAAGTCTCTGCTTCGGAGAGCGTCTCATCTGGGGAAAATGAAATACAGTGTAACCCGGATATAAGAGAAACCCGGATATAAGAGAGATTTTCTCTGGTCCCAAATTAGAGCCTGTGTTAATGTATATAAAATAGACTAAACCCGGATATAAGAGTCTTCTTCTCCGGTCCTGACAACTCTCTTATATCCGGGTTACACTGTGTATATATATATATATATATATATATATATATATATATATATATACATATACTTATATACACACACACAATTGAAATAAACGAATGAGCGAAGGAAGTGTTTATCTATCATTATGAACATATCACTCATAAAAATTTGTGATTGCTGAAAGGAGAAATTGCCACTAGTGAGATTCGAACTCACGACCCCTGATTTACGAGACCAGTGCTCTCAACCACTGAGCTATAGCGGCGAACGCTAAACTTTTGTAGAAAATGGTTGATACACCTATAAAATAAATACCAATGTCAGTGTGTAACACTTTTTAACTTTATTCCAAAAGGCGGTAGGCAAACATTTACAATCAAGCCGACTCATTATTTTTGTTCTTCTTATATCCACTAGATACGCGAAAAAAATATTCATACATATATATTAATGCATGTTTCATTAAATAATATAGAAAAGTTTTGTCGATTTATTTTAAGTAAGTTCCTTTCATATTGTCTGATAAGCTTAATAACATTATCATTGAAAGACGAAAGGAAATCACCATATTGATACATGTTTAAATCCTATCTATGCTTTCAGCTTACATAAGCCATTATCAAAGATGACAATTACATTTCAATATAACAAACAACACACGTACGAAACAGTAATGATAGTCTGTTTTTGTTGCATGAAAAATTTCAAAGCAACGACAAACTCGTGTATATGAGACGCGGAAGCGAAAATCGCGTCGCAGCCCGTGACATCACACATGACCACGCCAGAGTGAAAACGAGAAGCATTAAGTATGGGTAGCCGTTGGTATAAACCAATGTCTTTCTGTTATCAATTTTCAAATATATATATATATATATATATATATATATATATATATATATATATATATATACTCTTGAAATATACTTATTTGCAAATGTGGAAATATGAAATATATATATCTATATATTTACACACTCACTTGAAATATATTTATTTGCAACTGTGGGGAAATAACATATCGATGTAGCAATAAGTGCTCTAAACGAATGAGCGAAGGAAGTGGCAATCATTTTAAGTCTCTCACTCATAAAAAATGTGATTGCTGAAAGGAGAAATTTCCTCTGGTGAGATTCGATCTCACAACCCCTGGTTTACAAAACTATTGTTCTAAACCATTGAACTGTGGACGTTCATTCGATTAATGAGCTATGACTGATAGTTTAGGATCTAGTCCCTGAAATTTCACTTCGTTGTTTTCGTTCAGTTTGTTTTTATCATTTTTTCATATTAAATATCTCACATTGTGATAATAGAAGATCTGTCAAGAAAGGTGAAATGTTGAACTGAGATTTTCATCAATTTTTTTCTTTATATTTGAAAGATTTGGTTTCATTTACCATATTTAAGACAATTTAAAACCTCACTTTCCCTGAGTAAGACAGAACTGTTTAAATTGTCTTTAGACCAATCCATCTTGTGGAGGTGTTCAGCTATTCCACAACATGAACAATGAGGAAGTCTTCAGGAATTTAGAAACTACAAGGAAACTGCTGCTAACAGCCACAAACCGTTCGTGTTTTTGAAGATAAATAACTGTTCATATTCAGATTGAAAAAATCAAATTCTTTTTTTGAATATTTTCCTTTAACGGGTCAAAGTAAGAAAACAAGCATGTTGTAAAGAAAATGGCAACAGAAAGGACAATTCTACTTAAAAGACAGCTGAAGTTCCTTGGTCATAAAATGAGTAAGAAGGGCTTTGAAAAGTGAAACCTCATGAGACATATTGAGAGCAAGGTTTTGTTTCATTTTGCCATATTTGCAAATAAGATTATTTCAAATGTATATATATATATATATATATATATATATATATATATATATATATATATATATATATATATATATAAAAAAAAAGGCTTAAACACTAATATTCCATGGTCATAATTTATTCTACTGGAATCGTACATACGATCCAATTCATCAGAACGACGAATTCAAAAAGAAAATAGAAAAAACAACTCCGGAAATAAAAACATAGAATTTAGAGAGAGTGTAAGTATGAGAGTGTGGGACGAATGTTAGAGCTATAGAGAGGGGTAACAGACGGGAGAAGGTGGGAGATTAAAACTTAACAGAGGCAAGTTTTAAAGAGGTGAGTCAAAGACGGTTTAGATATACACATTTACACACATATATACATACGGACATACACATACGTGTCATTTGAACTTCAAAGATTTAAATTTAAATGCAATGTCAGTCATTATTTACTGACTTCTTAATTCCTATTCTTTTATTGTTCTCTCTCCTTAATGGTGTTTATTTTTCTTTCTCATATTCTCTTACACTCAGTACCACCTTGAGCCATAGTGGCTTTATTGTCTTGCTTGGGGTGTAATGATTAAATAGAAAAAATCATTACAGATTTCTTACATTCAGTACGAATCTTAAGTCATCAATCGTGATCAGAAAAAAAGCCAAGCAGATCAATTGTGAAGGGTGGGGGACAGTAATGGCCAGCTTCAACGTATAGAAATAGATCCTTGAGCTTTCGAAACAAAGCCTTAAGCGATAGGAAATGTTCGTTAAAACCAAATAAATGGCTGCTCTACTGCAATGTAGTATCTAATCTCCTGTATTTCAACGAGTGCTGGCCAGTCTCATTTAAGATGAAGGAGAAACAATTCGTTGTACTTTTAGGCCAGAAGAGGAAGATGGGCGTGAAACCTTGTTTGAATCAAAATTTATAAACGTTTTTTTTATTTTACTTAATTTAGAAATAATCAATCATAGGTTTTTATTCACAAAAAAGTGACGTCATTTTGTCGTCACCATAGCCCATTGGTTTAGAGCACTGGTCTCGTGAATCAAGGGTCGCGAATTCGAATCTCGCTGGTGATATCTTTATTTTTCTAATTTGCAAATACGCATTTTTTCCGAATTATACCTTCAAGACATCTGAAAAATTATATACGCACCAATATATATATATATAAATACGCACCAATATATATATATAAAATATAAAATGTACATATAGGATTATTTCTAACAATTAGAAGGAGTTCGTGTTTTTTGAAGATAAGTAACATATTAGAAGCAACCTTCGACCTCTGTAGCTGAAGATTACTTTCAGAAACTAAGCAATGCATTAAGTCATTGGTAAATATACTTAGAAACAAATAAGAGCTCTGAACTTGCCCCGTAACATCTAACTTCCCTTATGGCAATGAATAATGTAAAATTTTTTCAAGGATCAAGAAGTGGATTCAAGTGACAGAAACGTGGTTCTACTGAAAAAGGCTAAGATTAACATAGACAGAACAAGTGAACTGTTGTGGAGTAGCTGAACACCCCCACAAGATGGACTGGTCTAAGACAATTTAAACCTCACTTTCCCTGAGTAAGACAGAGTGCTGTTTAAATTGTCTTAGACCAGTCCATCTTGTGGGGGTGTTCAGCTATTCCACAACATGAATAATGAGGAAGTCTTCAGGAATTTAGAAACTACAAGGAAACTGCTGCTAACAGCCACAAAGCGTTCGTGTTTTTGAAGAAAAGTGACTGTTCGTATTCAGATTGAAAAAATAAAATTCTTTTGGGATATTTTCCGTGGACGGGTCAAGTAAGAAAACAAGCAAGTTGTAAAGAAAATGGCAACAGAACGGACAATTCTACTTAAAAGACAGCTGAAGTTCCTTGGTCATAAAATGAGTAAGAAGGGCTTTGAAAAGTGAAACCTCATCAGGCATATTGAGAGCAAGGGACCTAGAGGAAAGCGGCGAAGCATTGACCTGGCGAGCTTTAAGAAATATGGCTATATAATAATGATTGAAGAAATAATATAGACAGAACAATTGAGCAAGGTGGAAGTCTTTAGAAAAGCGGGCATCATATGAAATCTGCTGTTAAGAACGAGAAAGAATTATTGCTTCATTTACGACCAGATCACGTTCAAACATTGGTTCCCATATGATTACCGACGTTAAGTAACGTCGAGCCTGGTCAGAATCTAGATTTTGTCAAACAAGATCCTTTTAGGATATCCGATAAAAAAAGACAAAACAATGACAATAACACGAGCGTTATGTAAAACAGATAAAGAGAATTGTTAGAATGAGAAGGATTGCGGACATATTACGTTGAAACACCGATTCTCGTAGGGTCAACTGAAGTTAAACAACCTGGAGACTGGTCAATACGCAGAACATAGATGGGTGATTTAAGATTGGATGTGCGGGTGGTGTAATGGATAATGGCTCGGAATTATTAATCGAAGAGCCGAGTTCCAATTCCGGTTGGGTTCGTTATATTCACATCTGCACAATCACCCGTGGGAAGGGTATGCATTCATCTCTTCATCTATGGGTTAAATAGTAAGACTTGTAATAATAAAATCATTATTATCTCCAAAAACAAAACAAAAAAATCTTAATTTTCTGACTTCAAATAATCTGCGAAGGGATGATAAGCCGTAAAAATTTGTTCTTCAAAAATGTAAATGGCGTGTTAGTTGGTATCATCTGTTATTTTAATTTCTGTTCTTTGATTGTTCTTTCACCATAATGGCGCTTTCTTTTTCTTAATCATATTAAATATTGCTACCAAATCTGCTCCATTGCTTCTGCTGTATATTTAGAGATTCTTTATAAAATACAAATAAGAATCTGCAATTTTAATGGTCATGATCATGCATCTCGGTTTTTAGTCACTTTCTTTTAACATCAACGCTTTTCTTTTGCCGACTTTAGAAATAATAAATATTAAGATTTTTTTTATGCACTGTAAAACACGCTACTCAGCAGCCGCCATAGCTCAGAGGTTTAGAGCACTGGTCTCGTAAACCAGTGGTCGCGAGTTCGAATCTCGCTGGTGGCATTTCCCCCATTTCTAAGACCTAATAATTATTGTTCTACATATACTCACTAGACACGTGTGTGTGTATATATATATATATATATATCCACATGGCATAGTTTTGATTACATTTGAAGCAAAGTAGACTCTTAAAAGCTTAAATTATGGCTTATTTTGAAGCATGCATTTTGTGTCTCGAGTCTCAGCCATTTGACTTCATTGCTTTTAGTTTATTTTGTTTTTATCATTTTTCTTCTTGAATATCCCACACTGTGATAATAAAAGATGAAATGTGAAGGTGAAATGATAAAAATGAAATGTTCTAAGAAATTGGACAAAGATTTTTATGAAAACATGTATTTTCAGATATATTTCATTTTCCCACTTACAAATAAGTATATATATATATATATATATATATAATTATTTATTCGAAAATTATAACATAAATATGTTATCAAATCACGAGAAAAATAGCCATTTTGTTTCAACACTTCTGATGAAGTGATGATGTTGAATGAGAATAACGGGTTTTAAAAGGTTCAAATTAATCAAACACCCCTCGCCCAGGGGCAACGCCGTTACATAAGCTGGAATGACCAATGAAAATACAAATATACGAATATTCAAAAAACTTGAAAACGAACTATATATATATATATATATATATATAAATACAAGTATACGAAATATCAAAAAACTTGGAAACGAACTATATATATATATATATATGTGTGTGTGTGTGTGTGTGTGTGTGTGTGTGTGTGTTTGTGTACTGTCTCTGTGTGTGCATGTGTGCAAATATATAGAAAAATAGAAAGAACACGTTAGGTAAATAAACCGAATTTCTTTAGTATTTTTGTTTTTATTTTAAAAAAGACAGTGCTCAATACAGATGTAAAGCCTAAATTGTAATTATTTTTTTAAAAATATGATTCCTTCGCTACATAAGAGTTCTCATGTTTCAAGAACAAGAGCCGAAAACCTCAATATGATTATTAAAATTAAATTGAATTAAAGTATCAAACTATGTTTCATCCTCAAGCGAAATTTTTGGGAGAATGATTGCGGTCATATAACGTTGAAACACCGCTTCTCGTATGGTCACCGAAGTTAAACAACATCTAGACTGGTCACTACCCAGAACATAGATGGGTGATTTAAGATGGGTGACCGCTTGGTTATATCAGGTGGTGCAAGCTTGGATGTGCGGCTGGTGTAATGGATAATGGCTCGGAATAATTAATCGAAGAGCCGAGTTCCAATTCCCGTTGGGTTCGTTATATTCACATCTGCACAATCACCCGTGGGAAGGGTATGCATTCATCTCTTCATCTATGGGTTAAATAGTAAGACTTGTAATAATAAAATCATTATTATCTCCAAAAACAAAACAAAAAAATCTTAATTTTCTGACTTCAAATAATCTGCGAAGGGATGATAAGCCGTAAAAATTTGTTCTTCAAAAATGTAAATGGCGTGTTAGTTGGTATCATCTGTTATTTTAATTTCTGTTCTTTGATTGTTCTTTCACCATAATGGCGCTTTCTTTTTCTTAATCATATTAAATATTGCTACCAAATCTGCTCCATTGCTTCTGCTGTATATTTAGAGATTCTTTATAAAATACAAATAAGAATCTGCAATTTTAATGGTCATGACCATGCCTCTCGGTTTTTAGTCACTTTCTTTTAACATCAAAGCTTTTCTTTTGCCTAATTTTGAAATAATCAATCATGGGTTTTTTTATGCGTTATAAGCCGCGGAGAGAAAATGTCGCCATAGCTCAGAGGTTTAGAGCACTGGTCTCGTAAATCAGGTGTCGCGAGTTCGAATCTCGCTGGTGGCAAATGGATATTTCTAAGATTTAATGGCTTTTGTTCTACTTATACCCACTATACACCGAAAAAAAATATATCCACCTGCCACAGTTCTGATTGCATTTGAAGCAAAGTAGACGATTCAATGCTTAATTATTGGCTAATTTTGAAACATGCATTTTGTGTATCTAGTCTCACCCATTTCACTTCGTTGCTTTTAGCTTATTTTGTTTTTATCATTTTTCTTCTTGAATATCACACACTGTGATAATAAAAGATGAAATGTGAAGGTGAAATGATAAAGATGAAATGTTCTAAGAAATTGGACAATGATTTTTATGAAATTCCTCTTAATACATATATTTATTTTCAGATATATTTTGTTTTCCTACTTGCAAGTATATTAAGTAAATATATATATGTGTGTGTGTGTGTGTGTGCGTGTGTTTGTATGTATATAATTATTTATTCGAAAATTATAGCTTAAATATGTTATCAAATCACGATAAAAATAGCCATTTTGTTTCAACACTTCTGATGTCTTATCATGTCATGATGTTGAATGTAGAATAAAGGGTTTTAAAAGGTTCAAATTAATCAAACCCCCCTCGCCCAGGGGCAACGCCGTTACATAAGCTGGAATGACCAATCAAAATACAAGTATACGAGAATTCAAAAAACTTCACAACGAACTATATCTATATATATATATATATGAGTGTGTGTGTTTGGATGTCGTTGTCTGTGTGTGTGCGTGTGTGCAAATTTTATAGAAAATAGAAAAGAACACGTTAGGTAAATAATCCGAATTTCTTTAGTATTTTTGTTTTTATTTTTTAAAAACAGTGCTCATTACAAAAGTAGAGCTTAAATTATAATTATTTTAAAAAAAAAATATGATTCCTTCGCTACATAAGAGTTCGCATGTTTCAAAAACAAGACCCGACAACCTCAATATAATAATTAAAATTAAATTGAATTAAACTATCAAGCTATGTTTCATCCTCAAGCGAATTTTTTGGGAGAATGATTGCGGTCATATCACGTTGAAACACGTTAAAGATCATCTAGACTGGTCAATACCCAGAACATACATCGGTGACCGCTTGGTTATGCCAGGTGATGCAAGCTTGGGTGTGCGGGTGGTGTAATGGATAATGGCTCGGAATTATTAATCGAAGAGCCGAGTTCCAATTCCCGTTGGGTTCGTTATATTCACATCTGCACAATCACCCGTGGGAAGGGTATGCATTCATCTCTTCATCTATGGGTTAAATAGTAAGACTTGTAATAATAAAATCATTATTATCTCCAAAAACAAAACAAAAAAATCTTAATTTTCTGACTTCAAATAATCTGCGAAGGGATGATAAGCCGTAAAAATTTGTTCTTCAAAAATGTAAATGGCGTGTTAGTTGGTATCATCTGTTATTTTAATTTCTGTTCTTTGATTGTTCTTTCACCATAATGGCGCTTTCTTTTTCTTAATCATATTAAATATTGCTACCAAATCTGCTCCATTGCTTCTGCTGTATATTTAGAGATTCTTTATAAAATACAAATAAGAATCTGCAATTTTAATGGTCATGACCATGCCTCTCGGTTTTTAGTCACTTTCTTTTAACATCAAAGCTTTTCTTTTGCCTAATTTTGAAATAATCAATCATGGGTTTTTTTATGCGTTATAAGCCGCGGAGAGAAAATGTCGCCATAGCTCAGAGGTTTAGAGCACTGGTCTCGTAAACCAGGTGTCGCGAGTTCGAATCTCGCTGGTGGCAAATGGATATTTCTAAGATTTAATGGCTTTTGTTCTACTTATACCCACTATACACCGAAAAAAAATATATCCACCTGCCACAGTTCTGATTGCATTTGAAGCAAAGTAGACGATTCAATGCTTAATTATTGGCTAATTTTGAAACATGCATTTTGTGTATCTAGTCTCACCCATTTCACTTCGTTGCTTTTAGCTTATTTTGTTTTTATCATTTTTCTTCTTGAATATCACACACTGTGATAATAAAAGATGAAATGTGAAGGTGAAATGATAAAGATGAAATGTTCTAAGAAATTGGACAATGATTTTTATGAAATTCCTCTTAATACATATATTTATTTTCAGATATATTTTGTTTTCCTACTTGCAAGTATATTAAGTAAATATATATATGTGTGTGTGTGTGTGTGTGTGTGTGTTTGTATGTATATAATTATTTATTCGAAAATTATAGCTTAAATATGTTATCAAATCACGATAAAAATAGCCATTTTGTTTCAACACTTCTGATGTCTTATCATGTCATGATGTTGAATGTAGAATAAAGGGTTTTAAAAGGTTCAAATTAATCAAACCCCCCTCGCCCAGGGGCAACGCCGTTACATAAGCTGGAATGACCAATCAAAATACAAGTATACGAGAATTCAAAAAACTTCACAACGAACTATATCTATATATATATATATATGTGTGTGTGTGTTTGGATGTCGTTGTCTGTGTGTGTGCGTGTGTGCAAATTTTATAGAAAATAGAAAAGAACACGTTAGGTAAATAATCCGAATTTCTTTAGTATTTTTGTTTTTATTTTTTAAAAACAGTGCTCATTACAAAAGTAGAGCTTAAATTATAATTATTTTAAAAAAAAAAATATGATTCCTTCGCTACATAAGAGTTCGCATGTTTCAAAAACAAGACCCGACAACCTCAATATAATAATTAAAATTAAATTGAATTAAACTATCAAGCTATGTTTCATCCTCAAGCGAATTTTTTGGGAGAATGATTGCGGTCATATCACGTTGAAACACGTTAAAGATCATCTAGACTGGTCAATACCCAGAACATACATCGGTGACCGCTTGGTTATGCCAGGTGATGCAAGCTTGGGTGTGCGGGTGGTGTAATGGATAATGGCTCGGAATAATTAATCGAAGAGCCGAGTTCCAATTCCCGTTGGGTTCGTTATATTCACATCTGCACAATCACCCGTGGGAAGGGTATGCTTTCATCTCTTTCCCCCATTCTATGGGCTAAATAGAAAGACTTGTAACAATAAAATCAATATTATTTAAAAATCTTACTTTTTCTGACTTTAAATAACCTGCAAATGGTAGATAAGCTGTAAAAATTTGTTCTTCAAAAATGTAAATGGCGTGTCAATTCGTATCATCTGTCTTTTTAATTCCAGTTCTTTGTTCTTTCACCATAATGGCGTTTTCTTTTTCTTAATCATATTGAATATTGCTGCCACTTTTGTTCTTTTGTTTCTGTTATGTATTTAGAGATTCTTTATAAAATACAAATAAGAATCTGCAATTTTAATGGTCATGACCATGCATCTCGGTTTTTAGTCACTTTCTTTTAACATCAACGCTTTTCTTTTGCCGACTTTAGAAATAATAAATATTAAGATTTTTTTTATGCACTGTAAAACACGCTACTCAGCAGCCGCCATAGCTCAGAAGTTTAGAGCACTGGTATCGTAAACCAGGGGTCGCGAGTTCGAATCTTGCTGGTGGCATTTCCCCCATTTCTAACACCTAATAATTATTGTTCTACATATACTCACTAGACACATATGTGTGTGTGTATATATATATATATATATATCCACCTGGCATAGTTTTGATTGCATTTGAAGCAAAGTAGACTCTTAAAAGCTTAAATTATGGCTTATTTGGAAACATGCATTTTCGTTATCTAGTCTCACCCATTTCACTTCGTTGCTTTTAGTTTATTTCGTTTTTATCATTTTTCTTATTGAATATCACACACTGTGATAACAAAAGAGGAAATGTGAAGGCGAAATTATAAAGATGAAATGTTCTAAGAAATTGGAGAAAGATTTTTATGAAATTCGTCTTGATACATGTATTTTCAGATATATTTAATTTTCCCACTTACAAATAAGTATATATATATATATATATATATATATATATATATATAATTATTTATTCGAAAATTATAACATAAATATGTTATCAAATCACGAGAAAAACAGCCATTTTGTTTCAACACTTCTGATGTCTTATCAAGTGATGATGTTGAATGCAGAATAAAGGGTTTTAAAAGGTTCAAATTAATCAAACCCCCCCCCGCCCAGGGGCAACGCTGTTACATAAGCTGCAATGACCAATGAAAATACAAATATACGAAAATTGAAAAAACTTGAAAACGAACTATATATATATATATATATATATATATATATATATATATATATATATATATATGGTTTTGTCTCTTTGTGTGCATGTGTGCAAATACATAGAAAATTTAAAAAAGAACACGTTAGGTAAATAATCCAATTTCTTTAGTATTTTGGTTTTTTTTTTTGAAAAACAGTGCTCAGTACAAAAGTAAGAGTCGAAAAATTATATATATTTTTTAAAACAATGATTCCTTCCCTACATAAGAGTTCTCATTTTTTAAGAACAAGGGCCGAAAACATCAATATGATTATTAAAATTAAATTGAATTAAAGTATCAAGCTATGTTTCATCATCAAGCGAAATTTTTGGGAGAATGATTGCGGTCATATTACGTTGAAACACCGCTTCTCGTTTGGTCACCGAAGTTAAACATCATCTCGACTGGTCAATACCCAGAACATACATCAGTGACCGCTTGGTTATACCAGGTGATGCAAGCTTAGATGTGTGGGTGGTGTAATGGATAATGGCTCGGAATAATTAATCGAAGAGCCGAGTTCCAATTCTTGTTGGGTTCGTTATATTCACATCTGCACAATCACCCGTGGGAAGGGTATGCTTTCATCTCTTTCCCCCATTCTATGGGCTAAATAGAAAGACTTGTAACAATAAAATCAATATTATTTAAAAATCTTACTTTTTCTGACTTTAAATAACCTGCAAATGGTAGATAAGCTGTAAAAATTTGTTCTTCAAAAATGTAAATGGCGTGTCAATTCGTATCATCTGTCTTTTTAATTCCAGTTCTTTGTTCTTTCACCATAATGGCGTTTTCTTTTTCTTAATCATATTGAATATTGCTGCCACTTTTGTTCTTTTGTTTCTGTTATGTATTTAGAGATTCTTTATAAAATACAAATAAGAATCTGCAATTTTAATGGTCATGACCATGCATCTCGGTTTTTAGTCACTTTCTTTTACCATCAACGCTTTTCTTTTGCCTAATTTAGAAATAATCAATCATAGGATTTTTTATGCGTTATAAGCCGTTTAGGTCGGCTGCCCCCATAGCTCAGAGGTTTAGAGCGCTGGTCTCGTAAACCAGCGTTCGTGAGTTCGAATCTCGCTGGTCTCTGGTCCCAAATTAGAGCCTGTATTAATGTATACAAAATAGGCCAAACCCGGACAGAAGAGACTTCTTCTCCGGTCCTGACAGCTCTCTTATGTCCGGGTTACACTGTATATATATATATATATATATACATACATATACTTATATACACACACATAATTGAAATAAACGAATGAGCGAAGGAAGTGTTTATCTATCATTATAAACATATCACTCATAAAAATTCGTGATTGCTGAAAGGAGAAATTGCCGCTAGTGAGATTCGAACTCACGATCAGTGATTTATGAGAACAGTGCTCTCAACCACTGAGCTATAGAGGCGAACGTTGCACAGCTGTAGGAAATAATTGATAAACCTATGAAATAAATACCAATGTCAGTGTGTCACACTTTTTTAACTTTATTCCAAAAGGCGGTAGGCAAACATTTACAATCAAGCCGACTCATTATTTTCGTTCTTCTTAGATCCACTAGATACACGAAAAAAATATACATACATATATATTAATGCATGTTTCATTAAATAATATAGAAAAGTTTTGTCGATCTATTTTAAGTAAGTTCCTTTCATATTGTCTGATAAGCTTAATAACATTATCATTGAAAGACGAAAGGAAATCACCATATTGATACATGTTTAAATCCTATCTATGCTTTCAGCTTACATACGCCATTATCAAAGATGACAATTACATTTCAATATAGCAAAAAACACACGTACGAAACAGTAATGATAGTCTGTTTTTGTTGCATGAAAAATTTCAAAGCAACGACAAACTCGTGTATACGCGACGCGGAAGCGAAAATCGCGTCGCAGCCCGTGACATCACACATGACCACGCCAGAGTGAAAACGAGAAGCATTAAGTATGGGTAGCCGTTGGTATAAACCAATGTCTTTCTGTTATCAATTTTCATCATATATGTATATATATATATATATACTCTTGAAATATATTTATTTGCAAATGTGGAAATATGAAATATATATATATGTATATATTTACACACACTTGAAATATATTTATTTGCAAATGTGGTGAAATGACATATCGATGTAGTAATAAATGCTCTAAACGAATGACTGAAGGAAGTGGCAATCATTTTGAGCCTCTCACTCATAAAAATGTGATTGCTGAAAGGAGAATTTTTCCCTAGTGAGATTCGATCTCACGACCCGTAATTTACAAGACCAATGTTCTAAACCACTGAACTGCAGACGTTCATTCGATTAATAAGCTATGACTGATAGTTTAGGATCTAGTCACTGAAATTTCACTTCGTTGTTTTCCTTCAGTTTGTTTTTATCATTTTTTCATATTAAATATCTCACATTGTGATAATAGAAGATCTGCCAAGAAAGGTGAAATGTTGAACTGAGATTTTCATCAATTTTTTCTTTATATTTGAAAGATTTTGTTTCATTTTACCATATTTAAGACAATTTAAACCTCACTTTCCCTGAGTAAGACAGAGTGCTGTTTAAATTGTCTTAGACCAGTCCATCTTGTGGAGGTGTTCAGCTATTCCACAACATGAACAATGAGGAAGTGTTCAGGAATTTAGAAACTACAAGGAAACTGCTGCTAACAGCCACAAACCGTTCGTGTTTTTGAAGATAAATAACTGTTCATATTCAGATTGAAAAAAATCAAATTCTTTTGGGATATTTTCCGAGGACGGGTCAAGTAAGAAAACAAGCATGTTGTAAAGAAAATGGCAACAGAAAGGACAATTCTACTTAAAAGACAGCTGAAGTTCCTTGGTCATAAAATGAGTAAGAAGGGCTTTGAAAAGTGAAACCTCATGAGACATATTGAGAGCAAGGTTTTGTTTCATTTTGCCATATTTGCAAATAAGATTATTTCAAATGTGGATATATATATATATATATATATATATATATATATATATATATATATATATATAATAAAAAATTTAGAACACTAATATTCCATGGTCATAATTTATTCTACTTAATCGTTTCATTTACGATCCAATTCATCAGAACGAACATTCAAAAATGAAAATAGAAAAAAGTAACGTCGAAAAAAAAACATAGAATTTAGAGATTTTGTCAAACAAAAGATCGACGAATGTTAGAGCTATAGAAAACACAAAAAACAGACGGGAATTTTCCGAGGGAGATTAAAACTTAATAGAGGCAAGTTTTAAATGAGGTGAGATCAAAGACATATTAGATAAACACATTTTCTCATATATACATACGGACATACAACCTGGACTCGTGAGGCATATTGAGAGCAAGGGACCTAGAGGAAAGCGGCGAGGCATTCACCTGGCGAGCTTTAAGAAATATGGCTATATAATAATGATTGTGGAAATAACATAGACAGAACAATTGAGCAAGGTGGAAGTCTTTAGAAAAGCGGGCATCATAAGAAATCTGCTGTTAAGAACGAGAAAGAATTATTGCTTCATTTACGACCAGATCACGTTCAAACATTGGTTCCCATATGATTACCGACGTTAAGTAACGTCGAGCCTGGTCCGTATCTAGATTTTGTCAAACAAGATCCTTTTAGGGTATCCGATAAAAAAACACAAAACAAGGACAATAACACAAGCGTTATGTAAAACAGATACAGAGAATTGTTAGAATGAGAAGGATTGCGGACATATTACGTTGAAACACCGATTCTCGTATGGTCAACTGAAGTTAAACAACCTGGAGACTGGTCAATACGCAGAACATAGATGGGTGACCGTATGGGAATACCAGGTGATGGATGTGCGGGTGGTGTAATGGATAATGGCTCGGAATTATTAATCGGAGAGCCGAGTTCCAATTCCC
The DNA here is from genome assembly GCA_903632075.3 of Acanthosepion pharaonis. Lineage (NCBI taxonomy): Eukaryota > Metazoa > Mollusca > Cephalopoda > Sepiida > Sepiidae > Acanthosepion > Acanthosepion pharaonis. Next base: position 1,399,927 of record CAHIKZ030005241.1, on the reverse strand, counting down.
GTTGCGTTCGATATATTCACTTATGCATAATTACCCCTGGGAAGGGTATGGATTCATTTCTTCTCTCCCCACCTATGGGTTAAATAGGAAGAATTTTAACACTAAAATCATTTATTATCTCCAAAAACAAATAAATCTTACTAAAAATACTTTTTGACTTTAAATAACCTGCAAAGGGTTGATAAGCCGTAAAAATTTGATCTTCAAAAATGTAAATGCAGTGTCAGTTTGTAAAATCTGTCTTTTTACTTACTGTTCTTGGATTCTTCTTACACCATAATGGCGTTTTTCTTAATCATATTAAATATCGCTGCCAAATCTGTTCTGTTAAAAAAAAATGAAAATGTTCTAAAAAATATGTTTGATTTAGAATATATTTTTTCTTTTTTTCAGATATATTTTTCGTTTTGCACTTTTAAATACAAATAATAATATATATATATAATTTTATATATCATGACCATAAATCTCATTGTTTTTTTAAAACTTTCCTTTAACACGAACGCTTTTCTTTTGCCGAATTTAGAAATAATCAATCATAGGGTTTTTAATGCACTATAAAACACGTTACGCATCAGCTGCCATAGCTCAGAGGTTTAGAGCACTGGTCTCGTAAACCAGGGGTCGTGAGTTCGAATCTCGCTGGTGGCATTTCCCTATTTATAAGATTTACTAATTTTTGTTCTATTTATACTCACTAGACACCGATATGTATATATATATATTTATTCACCTGACATAGTGTTGATTGCATTTGAAGCAAAGTAGACGCTTAAATGCTTAACTTATGGCTAATTTTGAAACATGCATGTTGTGTATCTCGTCTCACCCATTTCACTTCGTTGCTTTTAGTTTATTTAATTTTTATAATTTATCTTCTTGAATATCACACACTGTGATAATAAAAGATGAAATGTGAAGGTGAAATGATAAAGATGAAATGTTCTAAGAAATTTGAAAATTGTGTGTGTGTGTGTGTGTGTGTGTAGATATATAGAGAAACAGAAAGAACACGTTAGGTAAATAATCCGAATTTCTTTAGTATTTTTGTTTTTATTTTTAAAAAAACAGTGCTCACTACAAAAGTAGAGCCTAAATTGTAATTATTTTTTAAAAAATATGATTTCTTTTCTACATAACAGTTCGCATGTTTCAAAAACAAGAGCCCAAAACCTCAATATGATTATTAAAATTAAATTAAATTAAAGTATCAAGCTATGTTTCATCATCAAGCGAATTTTTTGGGACAATGGTTGCGGTCATATCACGTTGAAACACGTTAAACATCATCTAGACTGGTCAATACCCAGAACATAGATGTGTGACCACTTGGATATACCAAGTGATGTAAGATTGGATGTGCGGATGGTTTAATGGATAATGGCTCGGAATTATTAATAGAAGAGCCCAGTTCCAATTCCCGTCATATTCACATCTGCACCATCATCCGTGGGAAGTGTATGCAGTCATCTCTTCTCCCCCATGTATGGGTTAAATAGTAAGACTTTTAACATTAAAATCATTATTATCTCAAAAAACAAACCAAAAAATCTTACTTTTTCTGACTTTAAATAGGGCTTTTTTATGCGTTGTTAGATTCGTCGTTCATCTGCCGCCATAGCTCAGAGGTTTAGAGCACTGGTCTCGTAAATCAATGGTCGCGAGTTCGAATCTCGCTGGTGGCTTCTCCATACCTCTAAGTTTTAATAATTTTTTGTTCTACTTATACCCATGAGATACCGAAAAATATATATATATCCATCTGCCATAGTTTTGATTGCATTTGAAGCAAAGTAGACCCTTCAATTCTTAATTATTGGCTAATTTTGAAACATGCATTTTGTGTATCTCGTCTCAGCCATTTCATTTCGTTGCTTTTAGTTTGTTTCGTTTTTATCATTTTTCTTATTGAATATGTTTCGTTTTCCCACTTGCAAGTAAGTATATTGGAATATATATATATATATATATATATATATATATATATATATATATATATATATATATGTGTGTGTGTGTGTGTGTGTGTATGTAAGAGAGATTATATAATTATTTATTCGAAAATGATAGCATAAATATGTTATCAAATCACGATAAAAATAGCCATTTTGTTTCAATACTTCTGATGTCTTATCAAGTGATTATGTTGAATGTAGAATAAAGTGTTTTAAAAGGTTCAAATTAATCAAACACCCCTCGCCCAGGGGCAACGCCGTTACATAAGCTGGAATGACCAATGAAAATACCAGTATACAAGAATTCAAAAAACTTGACAACGAACTATATATATATATGTATGTGTGTGTGTGTGTGTGTGTGGATGTGGATGTCTGTGTGTGTGCGTGTGTGCAAATATATAGAAAAATTGAAAAGAACACGTTAGGTAAATAATCCGAATTTCTTTAGTCTTTTTCTTTTTATTTTTAAAAAACTGTGTTTAATACAAAAGTAAAGCCTAAATCATTATTATTTTTGAAAAAATTTGATTTCTTCGCTACATAAGAGTTCTCATGTTTCAAAAACAAGTGCCAAAATCTTCACTATAGTAATTAAATTTAAATTGAATTAAAGTATCAAACTATGTTTCATCCTCAAGCAAATGTTTGGGAGAATGATTGCGGTCATATCACGCTGAAACACCGGTTCTCGTATGGTCACATTTGGGTTCGTTATATTCACATCTGCACGATCACCTGTGGGAAGGTTTTGGATACATCTCTTCTCCTCCATCTAAAGGTTAAATAGTAAAATTTGCAACATTAAAGTCATTATTATCTCCAAAAACAAAACAAAAAAAATCTTACTTTTTCTGACTTCAAATAATCTGCAAATGGGTTGATAAGCCGTAAAAATTTGTTCTTCAAAAATGTAAATGGCGTGTCAATTGGTATCATCTGTCTTTTTTAATTCCAGTTCTTTGTTCTTTCACTGTAATGCCTTTTTCTTTTTCTTAATCATATTGAATATTGCTGCCAGTTTTGTTCTTTTGCTTCTGTTATGTATTTAGAGATTCTTTATAAAATACAAATAAGAATCTGCAATTTTAATGGTCATGACCATGCCTCTCGGTTTTTAGTCACTTTCCTTTAACACGAACGCTTTTCTTTTGCCGAATTTAGAAATAATCAATCATAGAATTTATTTTATGCATTATAAGCCAAAGACCACATCTGCCGCCATAGCTCAGAGGATTTGAGCACTGGTCTCGTAAACCAGGGGTCGCGAGTTCGAATCTCGCTGGTGGCATCTCCGTATTTCTAAGCTATAATAACTTTTGTTCTACTTATACCCACAAGACGCCGAAAAAAATATATTTCTACCTGCCATAGTTTTGATTGCATTTGAAGCAAAGTAGACGCTTCAATGCTTAACTTATGGTTAATTTTGAAGCATGCATTTTGTGTATCTAGTCTCACCCATTTCACTTCGTTGCTTTTAGTTTATTTTGTTTTCATCATTTTTCTTATTGAATATCACACACTGTGAAAATAAAAGATGAAATGTGAAGGTGAAATGATAAAAATGAAATGTTCTAAGAAATTGAAGAATGATTTTTATGAAATTCCTCTTAATATATTTTTTCTTTTTTTCAGATATATTTCGTTTTCCCACTTGCAAGTAAGTATATTACAAGTATATATATATATATATATATATATATTATAAATTAATTGATTTAAAATATGTTTTTTTTCGCTACGCAGTTCTAACCATGTTTCAAATATGGAAGCTAAAAGATCCGAATGTAATTTTGTTCCATTTCATCCTCAAGTGAATTTTGGAGTAACTTTTAAAATTACTAGGTTTTAAATACACAGCTAAAACAAAATTCATGTTTTCAATTTTACAGATAAATCTATTTTGCTAGACTAGGGGTGTCTGGGTGTTCAATATGTCTATATTTTAATGTATCAGTTATTGCTACGTTTTGGTAGTGGGTAGAGATGTATTTTTCAATGAAATTTATCATCCGTGAAAAGCGTGTCGTCTGGATTTTTTGAAAATTTTATTGTTAACGGCTAAAATTCTTACGGCATTTTTTTCCTTCGTATATTTAAAGATTTTGTGGTGGAGATGTTTAGGTAAGAATACTTTTTATTTAACTACGATTTGAAATATTTTCACTTTTAATTTTTAATATATTATATTTCTTTCAAGAACAATTAAATGTAATCAGAATCCATTACAGTTTGTAGAATTATTAGCACATCAAGTATATTACGATTTTTAAAAATTTTATATTTAAATATTATTTGAGTAAAATTTTAATTTCTCTGATTTAGTAAACTTTATTTATTTATTTAATTACAATTTAAAAGAAGTTTAGGTTAGAATTCATTTTAATTAACTACAATTTTAATTACAACTTTAAAATATTTTCATTGTTAGTTTTTATAGACTATATTTCATTTAATAAAAGTAAATGTATTAGAATTACTTACAGTAAATAAAATTATTTTTCTATATCAAGTATAAGGATATTCCGATTTTTAAAAAATTTATATTTAAATATTTTTTAAGTATTTTTTAATTAAATTTTTTTTCCGCATTTACGGCAAAAATAGCTAATTCATTTCGCTGATTTAGTAAACTTTATTTATTTAATTACAATTTAAATTAAGTTTAGGTTAGAATTCATTTTAATTAACTACAATTTTAATTACATCTTTAAAATATTTTCATAGTTAGTTTTTATAGACTATATTTCATTTAATAGAAGTAAATGTATTCGAATTACTTACTGTAAGTAAAATTATTATTCCATATCAAGTATATGTCTATTACGATTTTCAAAATTTTATATTTAAATATTATGTAAGTAAAAATTTTGGCACTTACGGCAAAAATAGCTAATTCATTTCTCCGATTTAGTAAACTTTATTTATTTTATTTTTTATTTTTATTTTTTATATATATATAAACTTTGTACATACAGGTGAAACTATATATTACTAAGGACATGGGTCATTCAATAGCCTACATCCTCTAGCTTTTCGTCATAATTTCATTTTTCGGTAGGTGTTTTATTGGATTCATTTGAGTGTCGGTATTACTTTTTGAGAGGTGTTTAGGTTAGAATACGTTTTATTTAACTACAATTTTAAAAGATGTTTAGGTTAGAATTCGTATTAACTACAATTTTAAATACAACTTTAAAATATTTTCACTGTTATTTTAATAGATTTTTTTCATGAAAAAACAAGTAAATGTAATAGAATTACTTACAGTATATAAAATTAATTTTTCATGTTAAATATAAGTATGTATATTTCCTGATCCTATTTTATTTTTTTTATTTTTTTTTTAAATGTTATTTAAGGAAAATTTTTGACAATGACGGCATAAAATAGCTATTTCATTTCTCTGATTCAGTAAATTTTTAGTTTTTATAAACTTAGTAATATATAGTTTCTCATGTATGCACAAAGGACATGGGTCATTTAATGACCTACATATTCTAGTTTTTCTTATGACTTTCATTTTACTGTAGGTGTTTTATTTGATTCTTTTAGGTGCCAGAAGTATTTCGATAGCAATGTCTGATTTTTATATTTATTTATCCTAAATGAACTTTGATGTTGGTTGAATCTTTTTTTGAACTCATGGCTAGTGCAACCTATATATATTTTTATGTTTTCAGGACTTTCAATCGAAGAGATATTGCATTGGTATACTACTGATTCAGTGCAACATTTATTTTGTTAGGGCAATTATGAGGGTTTCTACAGTTACATAATTTTTGTTTATTTTCATCAGTTTTTATTTTTATTTTTCCATTGTCTAAATTTTGGGGGTTTTGGTATAAGTGTTTATTTAAGATATTAGCATTATGGTTCTTAATAATATTTTCTAAGTTTTCCGTACAGCTGTAACTCAATTTTAGTGTGTTTTTATTGAAAATAGTACTTTGTTTACTTTCACTAGGAAAATGCTTGACTATTAATGCGAGGAATTTTTGTCCTAATTTGTTCTTTACCATTTGGTTGTATGGGGACGTATACTAAATTATTTTTCTACATCTGTTTTTTCTATGCTTTTTATTTTTATTTTTTATATTTTTTATATAGGTTAGTTTTGGGTTTTTGTAGCCACTCTCTTTTAGAGCCTTATTATAGGAATTAATATGCTCATCGAAAATCTTGCCATTTGCTGCATTTGTACTTATTCGTTTACTGATAGATAACGGCATATGTTTAATTATAGATGGGGGTGATTTGATTTAGTGTGTATATATAAATGATTGGTGTTGTGTTTTTTATAAGGTGTGTATTTATTTTTATTTAGATCTAATGTTATATCTAGGAATTTCACTTTCCTTAAATTAGTGCTAACTGTAGTTTTTAAGCCCATGCTTTTAAATACTTTATATAAAACCTTTCTAATTCTATCTATTTTGAAGTTGGTTGAGTTTCTAATAACCATAAGTCCATCGTCTCTGTACAAACTAATGTCAGTTATATTAATATCACGGTAAGCTGTAAGGTTGTATAACGATGAGATCAGAAGACTCAGCTGAGTCTAGTGTTCCCATTGTGATGTCGAAGTGGTCATATGAATTCTTAATCCATTGCTCACCTTTATGTATAAGTACCGATTTTTTCGCATATAGAATAATGTTCTTTTCTTCATCTGTAATATCTGTATAGTGGGTAGCAATGTCCAACGCATTCAAAAATATTTCTTTAGATATTGATTGGTAATAATTATCAATGTCAAACTGCATTAGTGTACAATTGTTTTTTCCTTTTAAGTGAGTAAACCAGTTTATCACTTCCAAAGTTTCAAGCTGATATTTCTTTAATTTTTTATTTACCCTTTCAAGGATCATTTTAATGATTTTTCCAATATCCGGTTTTGTAGGATTTATTATCCTTGTAGTGGGATTAGCCTCAAAATCTGGTTTATGGTCCTTTAAGGTTATGCAGCATTTTTTTTGATATAGTTGACCTATTCTATCACTGATCTTTAGTTTATCAGTGATTTCCTTACTGCTAGTATTGATATTCCGAACTATGTTGAGGTCATTTTTATTCGCTTTCTTGTATATATATATATATATATATATATATATATATTATATATATATATATATATATATATATATATATATATATATTGTATATATATATATATATATATATATATATATATTCATATATATACGCTTATATATTCATTTTTATATATATATATGTATATATATATATATATATATGTATACATAATTATTTATTCAAAAGTTATAACATAAATATGTTATCAAATCACAATAAAAATAGCGATTTTTTCAACACTTCTGGTGTCTTATCAAGTGATGATGTTGAATATAGAATAAAGGGTTTTAAAAGGTTCAAATTAATCAAACACCCCTCGCCCAGGGGCATCGCCGTTACATAAGATGGAATGACCAATCAAAATAAAAACTTTACAACGAACTATATATATATATATATATATATCTGTGGTGGGGTCTGTGTGTGCGTGTGTGCAAATATATAGAAAAATGGAAAATAACTCGTTAGGTAAACAATCCGCATTTCTTTAGTATTTTTGTTTTTATTTTAAAAAAAACAGTGCTCAATACAAAAGTAAAACCTAAATTGTAATTATTTTTTTAAAAAATATGATTCCTTCGCTACATAAGAGTTCTCATGTTTCAAAAACAAGAGCCGAAAACTTCACTTTCGTAATTAAAATTAAATTGAATTAACGTATCAAACTATGTTTCATCCTCAAGCGAAATTTTTGGGGGAATGATTGCGGTCATATCACGTTGAAACACCGGTTCTCGTATGGTCACCGAAGTTAAACAACATCTAGACTGGTCACTACCCAGAACATATATGGGTGACCGCTTGGATATACCAAGTGATTAATACAAAAGTAGAGCCTAAATTATAATTATTTTTGAAAAAATATGATTTCTTCGCTACATAAGAGTTCTCATGTTTCAAAAACAAGAGCCCAATACCTCAATATGATTATTAAAATTAAATTGAATTAAAGTATAAAACTATGTTTCATCGTCAAGCGAATGTTTGGGAGAATGATTACGGTCATATCACGTTAAAACACCGGTTCTCGTATGGTGACCTTTGGGTTCCTTATATTCACATCTGCACAATCACCTGTGGGAAGGTTATGGATGCATCTCTTCTCCTCCATCTAAAGGTTAAATAGTAAGATTTGCAACATTAAAATCATTATTATCCCCAAAAACAAAACAACAAAATCTTACTTTTTCTGACTTCAAATAATCTCTAAAGGGTTGATAAGCCGTAAAAATTAGTTCTTCAAAAATGTAAATGGCGTGTCAATTGGTATCATCTGTCTTTTTTAATTCCAGTTTTTTGTTCTCTCACTGTAATGCCTTTTTCTTTTTCTTAATCATATTGAATATTGCTGCCAGTTTTGTTCTTTTGCTTCTGTTATGTATTTAGAGATTCTTTATAAAATACAAATAAGAATCTGCAATTTTAATGGTCATGAACATGCATCTTGGTTTTTAGTCACTTTCCTTTAACACCAACGCTTTTCTTTTGCCGAATTTAGAAATAATCAATCATAGGGTTCTTTTATGCATTATAAGCCACATCCCACATCTGCCGCCATAGCTCTGAGGTTCAGAGTACTGTTCTCGTAAACCAGGCGTCGCGAGTTCGAATCTCGCTGGTGGTATCTCCGTATTTCTAAGATGCAATATCTTTTGTTCTACTTATACCCACAAGACGCCGAAAAAATATATATCCACTTGCCATAGTTTTGATTGCATTCATTGACAATCATTTTTCTAAATAATGTTCCACTTTTTCTTGTTTAAAACTTAAACTCATTTAATAAGCTGAATCCTAATTAAAGTTCCAAGGAAAAATATTTTAATGATACTGACCAGTGTAATTGTGTGAATTCTGACCAATGCCCATTGTCAAACAAATGTTTAACTAAATCTCTTGTTTATATTTGTTCTATCACTACAATAAAGAATCCGACAATTGAAAAAGTTCTATTGGTAGTACTAAAATTATTTCAAAACTAGGTGGTATTAACATATATTGTCTTTTACTAATAATACCCATAGAAATAATATATCCTTTTTGTAAATATTATTTTGAAGTTTAAAAGATGATAATAAAACTCCTAAGGAGAAAATGGAAAATTTTTAAAATATCAAGAACAGATCCTTGTATGAACCCTGTATTCTGTGTTTACGAAAAATTGAATTATCAGGTTCTTTGATAAGAATGCTTAAACCAAAGATCCGAGTTAACAGTAAATGTAAACACAGTATTCCTTTTTAGCTTACAATTCAATTCGACTTGGAATTTGACAATGCTTTTCTTAGAAGTTTAATTAAAACATCACTTGCACCATATGTAGCTTATCTCTTTTCTATTATGGGTCGTTGGTTTTAATATATTTTGTATTAATCCGCTTATCGTACCAGCATCTTATGTGGATGTATTGGTATTTCGTTGGTATTTTTGACATGCATTGATTGGTTATTATTTAATAAAATCTTATATAAAGAATCTTTAATCAACAGTTGCATAATTTTAAATAATTCTATATATTCAGTGTTACTGGACTTGCTTAAAGAGCTATTTGTTTTATCAACTGCAAAAAAAATTATGAGGAAACTCACAACACATATAAATCGTTTATCATTATATTAAATCACATCACTGTTTATTTTTATTAGAAAATGGCATTTGTCTGAGTAGAATTTGCTTAATTTATGCATCATTATAGCATCCCGCTCTGTTTAATGTCTGTGCTGCCATTAACTGCCAATCTACAGGTCATGACCCATTTATAACAAATGATTTTTAATATTTCTTTTTTGTTTAGTTTAAATTAACGTAGGTCATATTTGATTGGTTGATTGAGGAAAGTCGACAAATCTTATAATCCCCAAACTTTTTTTCA